>JAQIXA010001336.1:0-25761 GCA_034699045.1 Nanhermannia cf. coronata Gr-Ori-00579 | reverse complement strand
TAAAACCTCATTTTCGATTTTTTCCATTTGATTAACATGGGGAACCCTTAAAGGGTCCCCTGACCCCAAGGGGTGGGGCAATCTGATATTTTTTGTCAAAATGGCACATCTAGACCCTGCAAGGGTCCTTCATACCAAGTTTGGTCCAAATCGGTCCAGTAGTTCTCGAGTTATCCTCTGGACATACAAACAGACAGACAGACTGACAAAGTGCAGGCAAAGTTGAATAGTAAGTGCTCGCTTCGCTCGCACAATCACTTTACATTGTAAATCATATAATTTGTCCAATAAAATGATAAGTATCCTAACATTGATTCAATGCCAAATGATAAACATCGATTTTTTATAAAAATATGACTCTGATTTAAATTTTAGAAATGTATCTGAACTTTTTTAGAAATTTCTCCACTTACACTTATTACGGTTCAAAGTATGACATAATTAAGAACTTTCCTAATTTGAATATTTATATAACCAGCAGGAATTCTACTTTTTTTGCAAAAGTCTTTAGAAGTATGTATTAAGTGAGTAGATATTTTGATTAAAAATATGTATGAACAAGTATTATATACTTTTATTTTGAACAAATTCTATTATTTTGGACAGGGAATCAAACTGTTCCTGTATAATCTATAGTAAATAAGTAGGATATAGCATGTGAATTGTGCATGTGGTAGTAAATTGTAGATTAAATTAAAACTTCTATCTTCCAGAGCATATTTGTTTGCAAACTTGAGATTAGGCGATTTAAGTAGATATTGATATGTATGTAATTCCAATTTCCAAATTAATTTTCTAGATTTTCTTCTGAAATGAAACCATTGTTTTATATGGACATTGTCAAAACCCTTTTGTTTCATCTCGAGATATAATACCAGATATTATAGGTTACTAACTACAAATCTAGTTGTTAGTACACTATTTTTGAGGGTACTAAAGTGATACCGATTGTTTTGAAGCTGAAGTAGAGTGTCAAAGTCGAAAAAACCGATTTAAAATGTCCAAAATTTACTAATAGTTTTGCCAATGCCCAGTGCTTGCCATAAACAATTTGTGAATTTATATAATTATTCAATATACCTAGGTACTTAACCATACGAGTTTTGAGTCGCCTTCTTTTCACTGATATCCCAATTGTATGTCAAAATCTGAAAATTTGTCCGGATTTTCTGTTTTTCAAATCTGAACAAATTGTCGAAATTTCTATTTCTATCAGTATTTCCAATGGCCATGTCCAATTCCAAGTTTATTGACCTACAATATTTGACCTGTACATCAAAGGGCTTTTAGATTCAGAATCTTAAAATTAGTCATATTAGCGATTTCATGTCTCAATTTAAATTGATAAAAAATCGGGTTTTTATAATATAATACAGCCTAAAATATATTTACAATTTTTCGCCATAAAAAATAATTTGAATGTATACACTTTATACGATTAATAGAAAGTTAAGTATACTCTATACTTAATCAAATACTGTGAAATACTTATTTAAGAGTGAATGGATAGATAATAATAATGCTCTTATCTGGCCTAGACAGAAAGTATTTTCACTCATTTCTCTCTTTTTTTTGAGAACAAACAAAACAAAACTTGGTTTCCGATCCAATTTCTTCTTTGAATCTCAAATCAAAGACATATCAGTATATCTGTAGGCTCCTTTGTCCCTTTTTATTCTCGGAATCAAAAGCATATCAATTTCAACTTCAACCAAATCAAAATCAACACATTTCTTGAGGCTTTTTCAATGTTTTATACTTGTACTTTCCAGGTATTTGGTCATTTGGAAAGAGAATTTTGGAAAAGAGATATTTGCCATAGGATTTTTACCAAAGGACCTTTGCCATATGGCCATATATGACTTTCATATAGAACTTTTACCAAAATAGGACATTTGGAAAACGGATAAAATTTTTCAAATTTGTCATTTCATATGAAAAATTTGATAAGTATTTTTAATAAGCTTCTTCATGGGCAAGGGCTGAGAAAATATTCATGTGAATGGACTGTGCTATTTGGTTTCAGAAGAAAAATTACATGTTCAGTATTTTTTTTACTAAAAGAATCATAACTAAGAATATTTCCTTTACCAAAGGTCTGCTTCCAAAAATCCTTTTTGGTAAAAATCCTATGGCAAATGTCTTTTTTCCAAAATTCTCTTTTCAAAAGTCCTATATACTGATAGTAGTACTAGCTAGTAGTTAGTAGCACTAGCTTGATAGTACTAGAAGGTAAGGTACTTACTTACTTTACTCTGATCTGAAACCGCAATTTAATATCTTGAAAAGAAAATCTGTTGAAATAAAACGAAAATTCAAAAAACTTTCTTTTTCTTTGAAAAGATCTAAAGGGCAGATAAGAAAAGGAGCTGCCAAGATGTCCAGTCCAGTGTCCACATACAACTACAACTTTTCTTCGGTTCGGACTTTCAAAATAATGTCCAAAATAATCAAAAAAAAAAAATTTACAAAAAAGTTTCTCAGCAGATGTAATAAGCAAAATGTTGTAATTTGGTTTATCTAAATATGATTTATATACCTTTAATACTTACTAATATCAAAATCACAATACTAGAGACAAGCTCAACGATAACTAATTAAATGCAGGTACTCTTGTGTACTATGTACCCTACATATAGATTCAATTAATTCAGAAATGAAAACCTGAAATTTGAATACAAATTTTTGCAATTAAACTTAAACGCATGCTGATGCTGAGATACGAGCTTGTTAACTTTGCTACTACTACTGTTCCTGCTAGTAAATTATATACATAGCCTAGCAAGTGAAGTGAAATTTGAAATAAAAACATTTTTGATAATTGCCACCTATAAAAAGAAAAGAGTGTTATTTTTTGGAGAAATTTATGCATTAAAAATTAATATTATTAAATTAATAAGAGCTAAGTAGGTAGTGTATTTGTAAAAAGATTTATATTTTGTTCAAAATTACCTAACTGTGATCTTTGTAGAAAATCATCAAATTAAAAAAATGGACAATATAGAAGTGATTTCAAGTTTTTCCCAGCAAAATCCAAAATGTAATTTCACAAAAATTGTCAAAATATCTAGCTTCTATTGACATCTTTATTTTTATTATTACCTATTATATAATACTCTGTATAATGTTATCAGTTCCAATCCTAAGGGTACAGGCCAGGCCACATGCATGCTTTTGTACTTATAGGTATGAATTAACTATCTACTACATATTAGTCTAATAAGATAGAGTACCTACACCGTCTACACCTACATATATTTATGTCGTATTCTAGTATCTACGAGTAGAATAAGATTTAAGCTAAAAAGCTTTCTAGCCTGCAGTATACATTTAAGATTATTCTGTTTTCTGTACCCTACTAATGTTTATCTAGTGTTTTAAAGCTAGCTAGTATGTTTAACTCTTATAATTACAATGCTACTACCATTATGTACATAAGTAGGTACCTATTACCTATCCTATAAGTAATGTAGTTTGAGTAGGTAGTGTAATTTTGAGTAGGATATATTAATTCAATTTCTTCAGTAGGATTTGGCGGTTGTTTTGCATTTGCATAGCATATGCAAGGCATTGATGGTTTTTCGAGAGGTTCCGGGTGGTTTCCCGAGCCTTCATGGTCCCAAAATAACCGCTTCAACAGATGTTCATTCAGTTCTACGGCGACAGCCGACCTAACCGGAACCCCCATCCACATTTAAAACCACCTTAAATGGAGACCCAAAAAGGTAAACCACTTTACGTTATATACCCATATTGACCCATGACCTGTTCATGGATATTACTGACTCTTTTTACAGTTCCTTACAATATATAA
This sequence comes from Nanhermannia cf. coronata Gr-Ori-00579, assembly GCA_034699045.1. Classification (NCBI taxonomy): domain Eukaryota; kingdom Metazoa; phylum Arthropoda; class Arachnida; order Sarcoptiformes; family Nanhermanniidae; genus Nanhermannia; species Nanhermannia cf. coronata Gr-Ori-00579. The sequence goes on along the minus strand of JAQIXA010001336.1, from coordinate 21,947 downwards.
CTTTTGACATTATTCATTTACTGATACTTTAGTAAATTGAACTAGTATAGATAAAAGTATCTCAAAGTATTTCTTTCAAAATATATTTGATGAATTGTCCATTATCTTTCAGAGTTTCACCAGGAGGAGACAATTGGGTCCAGGACCACCACAACAACCATCAGAACCTACTCGAGCTACTCAGCATCAGTGGAAACCACTGATGGAGAAGAATTTCGCGGGAGCAAGGTCAGTACAAACCCACGACTTATTTTAATGACACATTTTGATTACCTCTTGATTCTTAAACAGAATCAATTTATAAGCTATGGCTATGAGTCATTCAATAATAAACATTTGAACTATTTATATCTCGTCTCAAGTACCTACCATAAGTACCCTACCAACTTCATTTCATTACCTAAACACCTGATATATGACAATTGACAACTGACAACTGACTTGATTTAGCCTAAGGCAAACCTTTATTATTTACTCACTAATCTACCTAAGATAAAGGTACCCTTACAGATATACGAACTAACTGTCAGTTACATAATACTGATGTTGTTGTAGGCACCCTATTATAAGTATCTTTTTAGTTAGTAGGTATCTTTTTCTTTTTTTTTATTCATACTATCTATGTATGTATACAGTATACAGTATATAGGTACTAGGTACATACGATTATTAGATAAGTAGTAAGTACCAAAACATAGTAGGGTACTATTAGATACATTAGTGTACATATTACATACAGGATAGAGATAATGATAGCTACTATTAGATAGTAAACTAGGAATAAAGATTAGAACTTCTAAGTTATTCTATCCTATCAGTACCTCTGCTTATACTTTTGCAAGTTTTTGATAGAAGTAATAGTATTAGTAAGTTAGCTACTGAGTTAGGTATTAGTATAGGTAGTATAGTCTCTAGCTTTTGGCTGTCAGATTAGTAAATTTTTCTATTTACATATGTATTTGTGTAAATCAGTATATTATGTATGTAGGTATTGTACTCGTATTTATATCAATGCATAAAGTACAGATACATATATTATGGTAGTTAGCAGAAAAGTATTGTGAAAGTATTTTTGGAAAAAGTTAAGTTTATAAAAAAATATTGGTGATCTACAAGATCATAATATTTCTTTCACTAATGATAAAAATTCATAAACAAATCGAATCGTAAAAAATTTGAATAAAAAATGCTGGGTTTATTGACATTTTAGCATGGTCAGTGATAAATAAGTGTCCCCTTTTCAACAGTCACATTTCAAAACAAGCAAAAGATAGAAATTTGAGGTATTTTGAGGAAATTCCATCTACATTTTTCTATCCATCCATCCTTCCTCAGTATCTGTATAATTAGTTGGCTATCGGTATTATCCTGTAGCTATATAGGTACTTGTGTTTAGCTTTACTATACTACTGTGTATTCTTTACTATGTAGGTCTAGCAAGGAGAAGGTCGCAAGTGGAAAGAAGATATTTTCTTTAAATTAAGCTTTTATATTAGAAAAAAATATTCTTAAAAAGATAGGTAGGTAGGTAGTAGGTAGGGTAGGTGTAGGTATCTATAATTAGAATTAGAGAACTTACTTTTTCCATATTTCAGAGATTTGATCTCTAAAATTTAAATGTTCGAATTTTTAAAATAGATGGATTTGTATGAAATTTTGAATTTGAATAGGAGGGTTATAAGATTTGTATATTTTGAAAATATGAAAGAAAAATTAATCAAAGTTAACATTGTGCCTATTTTAGAAAAAATTATTTTCGAAATCTATCTGTATATGTCTTTAAAAAAGCCTTATATTATGCAAATTTTAGACTAAACCAAACGAATTTTTTAATCTCAAATATTTGGCATTTAAGAGGTCATATCTCCGAATTTCGAAACGAAAGTAGTAAATTCTCAGACATATTATTTCTATCTTTTAAAGAATATTTTTTTATGCATAAAAAATTATTTTGAAGAAAATCACCGCCTGCCACTTGAGACCTTCCCTTTGTCAGTATTCAGTATATCCACACGGCTATAGCTGAGTTCTATATCGATAGATAGTAAATAGTACACGTAGTAAGATAGTTGTAGTAGTTTGTTAAAGTAATGAGTTAAAGAAAGGAATCGGTGTTCGACAGGAGGCATCTGACTCAGAAATCTGAGGCTTATTTAAATTTCGGTGACAAGTGGTCGTCGGTCTTCGTTCGGCGTCCTCAAACCCAAACTCACCACACCATCAATCACACACACACACACACACACATCTTCAGCCTGGAAAGACAAACTAAATCAAAAACATTAAAAAATCACCAAGAAAGTGAACATTCCAGTCTGCAAGAATGAGTCTCCAGCAAAATACTACGAGTAGTATGGTCTCTTCTAAGACCACCACGAGTAGCAGCAGCAGAGTATCCTCCTCCACCACCACCATCTCTCACCACCATGAGCAGCAACAGGTGGTGCAGGTCGCCTCTGCCGAGTACCTTTACTCAGGCTACAGCATCACTTCCGGTAGAAGACGCAGCTCCATCGTTAATCCAGCACATCTACCAACAACTTCGGAATCCTCACAGGTACAAATTCAATTTTTTTTAGGACCCTTAACAGATCAGAGTACCCAAGCACTAAAAATTTACTACGTAATTCTAGTAAGCAATATTGTAGTACTTACCTAGAACATGAGGTATTTGGTAAATTGTATGTATTATTTATATGTACTACCTATAGTACATGTGTACTCGTATGTGATAAATATCGGTTAAAGTGGTCTTATAGAATTCTAACTTTACTTATGTATGTATATACCTAGATCTGCATTCTCTAATCTTTTAGTAGAAAATAAGTTGTAGGTCTGTGGGCTATTTTTGGAAGTTATGCATTCGGAGGTTTTCTTGGGGGTCTCTTCACAACTCCGCAAAAATCTTTCCTGGTTCTTCCCCAACCCATCCATCCACCTCACCCCCTCTTTCCCCACCAAATATTATTCAATCCTTATACTACGAGTATTATTAAGCACCCAAAAACAACCGACAACTCAACAGATTAAAAACACTTGGACCACGACCACCCTGGACAAAATAATCCCCACTTGATTGACATGACCGAACGAAAAAAAAACTTCCCCCTGTACTGGACTGGAACTACCATAAAAGCAATCTGAGCCTGCAATAGGCATGAATGGGTCGATTTTTGTTCATATAATTTTTTGAGATCAAGTTCAGAGATGACATAACTCTCTCTGAGGAATAAGCCCACTACTTATTAAACAGCTGGATTCGTCATTAGAATTTGATCAGAAAAGATACTTCAAAAAACGGTTGAATGGAGGGGGACTAAAATAAATTTTAAATTTTGAGTGGTGTGGTGTTTGTTGTGAGTGTGTAGGTGTAGAGGAGGATGCCGGCCTTTTGCCGAGTGACTGGAAAAAGTAAAAATCTTCCTCGACCCAACTACTTCCCCCTACTGCCCCCTATTAGTCCAGCTGATGCGAAACGCCTCTGCAGAATCACCGGAAAAGCAAATGCTTTACCTCAACATCACTACATACCCATCCTTCTATCACTCGCACATCCCTTGGCCACTTGCTCCATCACACATGGACATCCAGAAGGGCAAACACCTGCAACACCTAAAACCACCACACTTACCCCGATCACAGAGAGGGCCAAAAAAGGCCGATACAGAGTCCTCTGTCCACACTTGGACCCGAGCGAAGGAAGCCTTTCAGGAGTCTCTGAATGGGTGAGGGAGATCTTGAGGAGCCATGGAGGTGGGGAATTGAATCATTTTGCTTATTTTGTGGATTCTGAGAAAACCCTTCTACTCCTTCCAGAAACTATCGAGTCAGTTCTTGTGAAGGGAAGAGTCGGAGAATTATCATTAGCAAAAGACGGTGGTGAGCTTGCATTGAAGCTCACAGGTCCAGGAGGCGATGAATCTCTCACACTTCCTCTCCATGTGACGACACTGAAGAAGCTGGAAGGATGGGAAGTTGGTGGGTATTTGAGAGGAGGATCTGGACCACCAGCCTCGGTCCTAGCTTCGATTCTAGAGAAGGAAAAGAAGTTAGAAGTTAAAAGTCGGAGATCGGGTGTGGGGCTTTGCGGACTTCGTGCGAGTGTGTTTAAAGCCAAGGAAAAGCAAGCAGAATTGGCCGAAATCAAATCCTTGGAGAAAATTACACCCTCAGCTCAACGGGTTCAGAAAGTGCAGACGAGGCTGGAGAAATCTCTCAAGGGGGAGCCTGTTTTAGGTGGGATTCAAGTGCCCGAAGAGACAAAAAATGAAGTTCCCAAAAAAGGGGGTTCTTCTAAGGGTACGAAGGCTCAGTTGGGGCTCAGTCCTAAATTTGTAACTGAAGAAAAAAAGAAGAAATGTGGTGGAGAGTTGGGTGCGATGGTTCAGTTCACAGAGGACGGCTCTGTGCGGTTCTTTGAGGAGAAGTCACTTCCCAGGGAGTTTGTAAACGGGAGATCACCCAAGGTGAAGAAAGTGATTCCTGGACGTCTCATGGAGAATCATGACTCGACGGGAAAAACCTTCATTCCTGGAAAAATCATCCGAAGGAAGGGAGCACCCGAGGAAGAGGGGAATTTTGTGCCTGGACAAATTGTCAAGACAAACAAAGGGGAAAAATTTGTGCCAGGTAAGCACAAATTCTACTATAAAAAAAATATAATATATAGAATCTTCCAGTATAAAATGAGGCTTTAAAAAAGTAAGATCAAATTTTTGAGCTTTTTGTTATGTAATCTTTGGGAAATTTAACTATGATTACAATCTGAAAAACCTTTTGATGCTAACATTAGATAAGATTAAAAGGTGAAAAGTTATAAGTCAGTAGTTTTTATTTGGAAAAAAAAATTAAGAAAAATTGAAATAGGCCAAATTTGCTCCAAAAGACTTGAAGATTTTACGATTTTCGAGTTCTGAATGATTTTTGATTTGATTACCAGAAAATTGCCAAAAAATGGTCAAAATTCTTAATACAGTATAGTCTATTATGACTGGAAATCGTAAATCTTGACATTTTGGAGAAATTTTTGGAATATTTCAAATTTTTTAAATTTTTCTCCAATAAAAAAAGTCTAAATATGTAGTAGTTTAAAAATCCGATCTGTTCTATACTATATTAAAGCCTTTTTGAATGAAAATTTCCTGAACATGTAAGGGTTTTCTAAATATTATTATGCTGTATTTTACCTTACTATTGTCAAACCAATTCTCATATAAATTTGAATTTGAATGACCTTTATAGGGATAGTCCTTTCTGACTCAAAGTTCGTTCCTGGACAATTCATAAGCTTGAATCTGCAGGGTGAAAGAGAAGGATCAGCCGATGGTAATGGTGATATCAGATTTGTTCCAGGTCAAGTCATGGTCGATCAAGATGGTAAATATAAGATACCTATGTTTCTATATACCATGTATCAGTAGTATCTATTGCAAATTTTACATATCAATTTACTTAATGTGTAGGTAATTCTCGCTTCTGTCCTGGACAGATCATCGAGACAGAGACTGGAAGCCACTTTATTCCAGGGCAAGTGGTATGGACAAGTGAAGGGTCCAAGTTTTTACCTGGCCAAGTGATCGAGGAAGGTGGTCAGGTCAAGTTTATTCCGGGTCATGTGGTGGAAGAGAAAGGTCAGATTCGGTTCATTCCAGGCACGGTAGTCCAGACGGAAGAAGGCCTTCATTTTGTCGCCTCTGACCTGAGGACTTCTGAAAATGGTTCGTCTGATCTCAATAGCTCAATGTGATATTTGATGGTAAAAAATTGTGATTTATTTTGACTTTGACAGGATTTGAGTTTTCTCTTCAGACTTACGAGCTGAGTGGAGAAGAGGCAGCGGTTTGTCAGTCTCAACAGCCGGAAGAGGAGGGTCGGTTGATGCCGCCAGGTCGAGGGCTGGAAAGGCAGCGGTCGACTTCAAGTGTTCTTTTGTTTCGACAAGAATCAGTCCAGCCACTTTCAACCATGGAAATGCGAGAAGCCTTCCGCCGGGAACATTCCTCTCTCAACCTCATCGACCCAGCTACCCTACAAGTAAGTACTTCAAATCTCAGAAGGGATTTGGATTTCTGTCCGATTTCAATTGATCGATACATGAAAAATATTTAGCATATCTACAGATAAGGGTAGAAAAATTCTTTAGATTTTCTCAATAAACTTTTCTAACCACTTTGGGATAGTTTCTATCAATTCTAATCGGACAGAAATCCAAATCACTTCTCAGACCTAAATTTACGCAAGATATCTCTTTCGCTGTCGGTAGTAAGTGTAGGACTTTGTAGTAGTATGTATAAGGTAGGTACTCAAAATCCAGTAAAAGTAATATGGATTAGTTGGCAAGTACTAAATACATTGATACTTGAAAAACCATAATTTAAAAGTCTCATAATATTTTGAAATGTATCTTTTTCTTATATTCGTTCATTCAAAACATTAGCGGAGAAATGAAACCAGAGAGAGAAAGAGATAAGAATTTTTATGACATCTCATCTGTTTTATTTTTGAGTTTTAGAGAATTGGTAATTATTTAGAAGATTGGTAATTATTTACGAGTATAACTTTTAAAAAGAAAAGTGCCGGATATTTTGTATCTGATATTTAAGTTAGTACTCGTAGGGTATTATTAGTAAAATAAATAAGGTACTTTTTGTACCATAATATTGTATTTTGAGTTCATTGTGGATATAAGTTAGGTCTATACATATAGTATTACCTATTTTTATTTAGCTATATTAGATATTTCATAACTATTTAAAATAATATCCAAATTTTCAGAAATATAAAATTTTGAAATTTTTTTTTACAATTACGATTAGGTTCACTAAACATTTTTTTGAGTTGTTTTTTATGGAGATTTCTTTGTATAATTTCAGTTTGTACTTACTAATAAAACAGCTCGGTATTTTTCAAATACCCTACCCTCGTATCAGTATCTACGAAAATAAAGTAGGTTTTTTAGATTTTTTTAAATAAAATTAAAATTTCGATGTCTGAAGCTGAAGATACTAGATTTTAGGCTGAAGGATTCTAAAATTGTGATTAGGGTAACTATAATAAGGTAGGGTGCCTTAATAAAGAAATTTCCCCTAGAATTGAAGGTCATTTAAACTTTTATTTATTTAGGAGAGTTTGTATAAGACTTTGACTTTTATTTTTGCAAACTCATATTTTTTTGTTTTTTAGGCACTGGATGAAGCTGGTGTGGTTCTCGAAAGCTCAACCCTCACTTTTCCTTCAGTTCATGTCGAGCTCTCCACCACAACAACCAACCCAGACCAGCCAACAGATCTCCATCAGTCTCAACAACTTCTACAACTAATCGCCCAAGCACTCGAACCAAATCATTCCAATTCTCACCAACTTTTGAAAGACATCATCCTCGCTGCTCAAGACCAACTACCTCATCACTCTGCTCACGAGATACTCTCACAAGTCTCCCATATGATGAAGAAATCAGGAAGCTCTTCAGAGACTCAGCCTGAACAAAGAGAACTTCTAGGTCGGCTTTTGTGCGAGCTGGAGGGGATCGATTCTGTTTTCCAGGAGACTGATTTGGATCACCAACTCGAAGAACTCCTTCAGCCTGGCTCCACAAAAAAAAGAACGAGCCCCACTGACCTCAAAGTAGATCAAAATGAGATGGAAGTTGAGATGGAGGAAGTTGGTGGGTTTTCAGCAGAAACTCTCGAGTTATTAGTGCAGGCTGTGGGGCTTGCACAGCTGATGGGAAGGTCAGAAGTGGCTCGAGAATTGGGTGCAGTCCTGGATGATGTGGAACACCTTCGCCTTTTAGCTGATGACCCAGAAGTTCTCTTTATCTTGAGGCAACTGCAAGTGATGAGGCGACTGGCTGGTGATGATCCTCGGAAATTAGAGAAAATCCTCACTCTGCCTTCAGCTGTGTTGGAAAGGGGGTCAGAGGATCCAGTTCTCGAAGAATTACTCTGGAAATCGAGTCTTCTTACAGAGTTTGTGATCCCTGTAGACCAGAGGGAGGTGGAGCATGAAGGTCGGCGTGTTTTAGAGACATTTGGGGAGATTGGTGGTGAAGCAGCAAGGAAGATTTTGTCAGGGGAGTCTGAATACACTGTGGTCGAGGAGGCTGGAGTTGTTCGTTTTTTTGAGCCGGTTGCGAGGCACGAGGCTGTGGCTCTTAAGAGCTTCTCGCAGGATTTTGCACAATTTTTGGAGCCCACGAATAAAGATCGATCTACTCAATCTTCTGTAATTCAGATATCAGATCACTTGAATTCCAATAAATACCCACATAAAAATATGATTACGAGTATAATAAGAGTATCGTGCAGTCCCTGCAATAAATTATCCTGTGCCAAAGTATCCTACCTATACCACCTACCTATACTACGGTACTCGCGCTTTTGGAAATAGAATTTTTGACTTAGAATTTTTGCATTTGGACATTTGACATCGGACCTTTAAAAAGGCGGAAATACAATTTACCTAATGCATAAAACTTACTGATTCTGATTATAGATACAAAATAGTTAGGTATTGCCAATAGATATTAGTTGACATTTATTACAATAACAGGACTGTACAATCTCCTTATCTCTATACCAAATCCCTTTGATTATATAGGGTACTTATAGGGTACTTACGTTAGTTATTGGCCGCCAAGACCAGCAACACTAACTGCTAAAACGAAATTTCTGTTTTGTAGCAATTTAGGCAATGGTTTTGGCGGTAAATATCTACAAGTATAACCTACTAATTAATTAACTAATCATAAGTCGTCAAATTGTCATTTACAGATCTCCCATGATGTGCAGATCACCGAGGTTGATGACACCACGGATGATGAGATGTCCACTTCCAAGTGAGTTAAACTTACTGACAATGTTAAAGTCGGCTTTTTTGCTTATCAAATTGGATAATTATTTTAGCCAATTCAGTCCAAAAATTTAGTCAATTTTAAAAATGATAACACTACCCTGTTTATATAAGAACCGATCGGTATAATGTACCTTACATAACTAATTAAACTATGCTTATGTATGCACGATATTAATGAGTATTTTTGATTTAATGTAGACGGATTCGGCTGGCCGAGTTCGAGGGTGTTGGTCGAGGATCCCCGCCTCAAATGCTGGAGTGTTCGGGTGCGAAGCACAAAATGGCGGTGAGACCGCCGGGTAGGCGCTCACCTCGCCACCATAGAGATAAGGGTGCGAGCCGAGAGAAAAGTGCGGGCGAAGCAAACCCTGCACATGACAGAGAGTATGTTAATTTAACCCCATTTGATTTTTACCATAAAGTAAATAGGTAAGTACCTAACCTACCTATATTGATTTACAGGGCGGCTATAGGTGAATTATTAGAGACCGAGGAGGAATTTGTGCGGGACCTGAAATTTCTGATAGAGCGCTACTATGACCACCTTGATGATCCCTCTTTACCCAAATACCTCACCGAGCTTAGGGACCCTCTCTTCTTAAATCTCAAAAAAATATACGAGTTCCACTCAACGTAAGTATAGGTTACTACTCAATAAAATAGACTAGGATTTAATTAACTACTCTTTTCAATTTACTCAATCAAATAGTTATTAATCTACTTATGGCTTTTACTTTGTGTATAGGGTGCTCCTGGAGGGGATCAAATACTATGCACACCAGCCCAAGATGATAGGCAGAACCTTCCTCAGACTCGTTAGTAACTTTTTAGCCTATATATTCTACATAATTTATAGTCTCATTATTTAGTTAAACTATTAAAGCAACAATTGAAAAGACCTTTTGTAACCTCTGGAAAAATATATTATATTATGACTTAATAGAGAGAACCTATCCTTTTTTATATACATTTTTAGCATTTTTTTTTTACGTTTTTCTTACGATTTCGATCATTTCACCGAATATGACGCATATACCTGGTTCAAATTTACAAAATTCCAAATTTTACTTTTTCTTATGGAGAAATTGCTAGCACGGCCTGAGAAAAATCCTGAATAAGATTTTTTTTGAGAAAAATATTGATAGGTACTTGTGTTGGTTGTGCTAATACTGATAAGGCATCTTTTTCAATATATTGTCATTAGTTTAGAGGAGCAGAAAGGTCTGTTCCTTTGTACTATGCAACTAATATTAGTATATAAAGGATATCTTCTGTTTAATAATGGGCTTTCTGGCCTTTATTATGAGATTTAACATTATAACTTAAAGGCCTAAAATCCGATCCTATAAGATATAAATATTTATTTAGGTGTATTATTTAATTTCTTTAAATAACTTTAGGAGCGTGATTTTGACAAGCATGTGGCGTACTGTAGGGACGAGCCTCACACACAAGAGTTCCTCAACAAAAATCCTCAAGTCAGAGACTACTTTGATGTAAGTACCCATATTCCTCATTATCTTTGTATTTAACAAAAATCTCTACCTCTACTGTACCTATATACATACCATGGTCGAGTCCCAATTGTTTTTTGAACAAAAAAAACAATTAAATAATATTCAGTTCTCAAAAGTTTCAATAGATATCTGTGTCTGTACTATTATTTATAAGTATGAGCTTTGAGTACATATAATGGAAAGAATAATTTTAGATAAGTAGGTACATTTATTTTATGGCCAATTTCTCGATCCTCTGCTGATTTCCGACAACAAAACAAGAGAGGCATTAGATCTCTATTTATTTACCCAGTACATATTAATTTCCCATTAACGAGCCAACAAGTTTCGCATCTGCTCGCTCAAAAAAATTTATTTTTTATTTTTTTGCAAACCTAACATTGCCCCATTCATACTCGTACTATTCATTTTATACTCTATTCTATATGACCTAAAGACCTTATACCATATAATAGCAGTATATACATGTATAGTAGACCACTATAGTATATTAATAGTAATGTTAATATGTACCTAGTACCTATATATACCTATGTACATGATGTATAAGTATGTACATGATGGGTATGAAGAATGTATGCTAATTTTTTTCAGATTGGCTAGAGCAATATTAGAGGGAAATTAAGTAAGATAGAAAGTATTTGAGTTTATGAGCAATTTACAGTTGAAAGATAAGTAGGCAGTACCTATAGGTATATATTGTAAGTAAAAGTAGTAAGTGAATAGATTGATTATTATAATGGGTATAAGTATTTTAGCAAGTAAATTTAAAAACTAGGATTTAATTAACTACTTTTTAGTTAATTATTAAAACTGCTGAACACTGAACACATAAGTTACACCATTTTCCAGGGAAAAAAGGTTCAAAATTTGAATCTATAAAATCAATTATTCATTTATAAGGCACTTAAAATCTCAATTTTGATTATTTCCAAATTGATTAACATGAAATTAATGGTATGAGTGGTCTGAAATTATTGTCGAAATTGCACAAATTGAATTGACCCTTTAAGGGTCCTCCTTGCAAAATCGATCCAATTAGTTTTTGAGAAAACTTCTGGACAGTCAAAGAGACAAACATAACAAAAAAGCACAAGATTAATTGAATTCTAATATTCTATAAGTGCTTGCTTCGCTCGTACAGTTATACGATCAGATTAAGTAATGTAGAAATATAGTAAAGTAGGTAGTAGTAGTAGTGAGGTATGTATAAGTAAGTGTAGTTAAATTGGAATTGGATGATGATGATGATGGTTAAAAATAGTTTTTGTTTTTTGGCTCGGTCCCCACTGCTCTAAATAAGATTAGCAGTAGGTAGGGATCGAATGGGGGCCAAGGGCCAAAGAGACAGCCAAGACCAAAAACCAAAAAATGAAGCACCAAACAGACCAGGGAACATTTCCTAGCAAGAAAACCACCGACCGACCCATCCGATCCGATCCGATTTAATTCTCCACCTAAATTCCTATACGAATATCATTATTTAACTACAGATACTTATATATCTAGGGTACTAGTACATTTTAAAGTAATATGTACTTTCAGATACTACTACTATATGTACTTATATTCTATAAAGATACTTTTCCATATCTGATCAGATCAGATTCCTCTGAATTGATTCAAGATCAGTTTCCTGTTCCTGGTGTCCTCAGAACTTATGGACAATTACCAGTAAAATAAAAAAAAAGTTGATCGATTCTGTTTTGTGTACATAATTAGGATTATAGTGGGCGGATCGGTGACGAGAAAACCCTTCAAGAGCACCTCCAACTTCCGGTTCAGAGGATCAACGACTACCAAGTGCTGCTGAGGGACTTGGTGGGCTCGAGTGCGGCTCTGGGTGAGGATACGACAGACCTGAGCAATGCCCTTGAGTTGATGCTCGCTATCCCCCACAAGCAGGACGATCTCAAATTCCTCAACTCCATTGAAGGCTACAGAGGGAATATTGCAAAGCTTGGACGACTACTTAAACACGTAAAAATTCATAAAATGCCAAATTATGTCCTATTTTGTACCATTATATAGCAACACTTTTATAAAGTGGTGTTTTGTGATTTTGTGAATGTGTTGTACAAGTGTAAAGTGATTGTGTTGTTGGTGTTATCTACTTTTATATATAGGACTGGTTCAGTGTGACAAATGAGGGTGGTGGACCAAGTCGTGACAGGTACATCTTCCTTTTCAAGAGTCGATTGTTGGTGACCAAAGTCCGGAGGATCTCTGAGGACCGATCCATTTTTATTCTCAAGGAGATACTCAGGGTATGAGAATGAAAAAGACAAAAATAAAGCTGGTTATTTTTAAGAATAAGAATAATAAGTTGTTGTAATATTTAGTTGCCTGAACTTGAACTTGAGGAATTGGGAGAGCGGAGTTTCCGGTTGTCTGGTCCAGGTGGCCAAGTCCAGCTCGAAAGTCAGAGTGGAGAGGTGAAGGAAGCCTGGCTGAAGGAGATACGACTTTACGCACATGATAAGGGTATGTATAGCCTAACCTTAACCTACCTGAAAATATTAGGTAGTTCTAAAAAAATCAACTAAATTAGATACTGAAGCTGATAGTTACGAGTATAATATACCCTACTAATCTACTCGTATTATATAGGATAGGTATATGAAAGAATTTATTGAAAGTCAATTAATTCTCTTTATAAAATACGTGATCAGATTGATTTTTATTAAATAGATACTTCAGCGATTTCATGTAGGTAGGGTACCTTATTTTATTAAGGAATCTGAGATTTTATTTATTTTATCCTAAATATTATGCTTAGATTTTTTTAATTTTTTTTCAATTTTTCGCAATAGGTAGGTAATTGAATAATTTGGTATTTACAGACTTTTGAATAAGCTAGCTACCCAGACTCTAGGACAGATATTCATATAAGTAGGTACAGTATACAAAATACTGTAAATTTTCTAAAATTAAATGTTTCTAAAATAGATATTATTATCCGAAATTGTATTGCATTCATATTAAATTGTAGGATACTTTAGTGACAGTACCCTACCCTATATAATAGATATACATATATGTATGTACTGTAATTTTGAAAATTGCATAGCTGAATGTGATGCCTAGATTTTGTATCATCAAAAATTCAAGGTCAAAGTCATTACTACTATACAAGATTGCCTACTATAGAATTTTTAAACAAAATTTTAAATTCTGGAAGATTTTGATTTATAATACAGATATCAAAATTCATAGATGTTAATTTTAGTAAAGTATGTTTCTAAAAATAAGTAATTTTTAAAATTGGATATTTTGTGCATCGCTTAGATTAGTGGTAGCAATTTGGACATTTGTCAATTTCTTCAATTTGTTTTTTTAGAGGTTTTTTAAAAAAAATTATAATCAAAAATAAACGAGTAGGCTTACTTTTTATATATTTGTAGATTAATACTATGATTTGAACATAGCTTAGGTAGTATATTATTTGCATTGCATTATACAGGGTGTATTTACATTGGCTGGTGATACATACTTTGAATGTGAATAAGTCAAAAAACTATAGGTAATATTGATTTCCTTTCCATCTCATTCAAACTTCAAACGGAATCGAGGTTGAAAATGGAGAATTTGAGATATTTGATGTTTGGTTTGTAGGACTATCTATCAAATCATATATTCGCATTCAAAATTCAGACAGTAAATTAAAATGCACCCTGTAATAAGTACTTATACAGATTATAGACAAATAAGTAGTTAGAGTTATGGTAGAAAAAGATTTATTAGATTAAGAAAAAAAGTAAAATGAAATATTTATAGGTAAATAATTTCAAAAAAATCAGTTAGTACCCTACCCATCAGTACCTAAATGTGTATCTAGGATATAGCTATAATATTTTCTTTGTTACAGCCGCATTAGCCGAGCACGGTGCCGATGACCTTCAGTTGGATCATCATAGAGAACACTCGGAAGAGCTCTTAGATCATTCACACTCCTCACAGAGGACACCAACTCCTAACCAAAGTCAAAACCAAATTCAAAATCAAAACGAAAATCAAATTCTAAACCAAAATCAAAATCAAACCACAACTACAGTCACCACCAAAGTCGAAGAGGAAGTTAAGGAGGATTCTGCCCTTATCCAGAGTTCGACAAAGACTGTGGACAAGAAAAAAGAGACAACTTCTAGCAAACCAGAACCAAAACTTGAACCAAAACCAGAACCAAAGCCAGAACCAGAGGTTGAGCCACAAGTCAAGGCTCGGCGTAAGTCCTCCATCGTTCTTCGAGCCGCAGACTTGAACTCAGCCCAGATGGAGCAGAACGGTAGTCCACTCATTCTCTTATTCTAATTTGAATTTTTGCTAATTTTAGTTTTTTTTGTAGAAGAGTCTCGACCCAAGTTTAAAAAGACGATCAAATCTCTCGAGTGCGAACGTAAGTCTCCTTAATAGAACACAACCCCCTCTCTATATTAACTGCATGGTTTTTTAATCACCTTACATCCTATTCATTTTCAATTGAATTGCATGCTCATCACCATCTTAACAATAAAATTGTGGAAAAAACATGAACTGTAATACTACTTACTCTACTTATGTACCGATAATAGTAAACAGAGGTAGGTATATATATTGTATTATAATACCTATGTATGTATATAGGGTACTTTGTATACAGGGTATTCAAACTACCTATCCATTATGAAAAATTTATAATTTAAAACTGTATTTCCCTACTGTAAAAACCTCAGATTTTTTAACAAGACATGAAGTCGAGAAATTTTACTGAGATCCTGAATCTAAAACACATTTCATGCTAAAATGAACAGGTTCAAAGTAAAGGTCAGTAAATATAGAAATAATAATAAAAATAGATACCTTTTTGTATATCAATTTGATATAAACATAAGTAATGTATGGCACTCTTAAAATAAAATTTTGACTCAAATTTTTCCAGTTATTATGTCAAGGTTCATTTACCTAAAACTTTATACCTGTCCATCTAAAATTAAGCATCATACTTTTTTCTCCAGATCTTGTTAAATTGTCATTCGATTTTACATATAGAAAAATCCGATATTCTTTAGTCCGATAATAATCCGATAATACAGTATATACAATTTTACAATTTAAACCCTGTATATAATGTAAATATGTAGTTTTCGAAATCCATTCTCACCCTAAAGCTAATTCAAGACCAACAAATTATTTTAAATTAGAAAATGCTGCATTTTAATCTGTTTTTTGGACAGCCGGTGAGAAAGCGGAATTCCAATGCGAAGTGGTGGTAGAGGGAGCAGCCTCTGTCGCCTGGCTCAAGGTAGAATCAAATCTCACACCATTCTAACCTATATAGTAGTATGTATTATTATTCAAAAAAAATTTAATTACC
Organism: Nanhermannia cf. coronata Gr-Ori-00579; assembly: GCA_034699045.1. Classification (NCBI taxonomy): domain Eukaryota; kingdom Metazoa; phylum Arthropoda; class Arachnida; order Sarcoptiformes; family Nanhermanniidae; genus Nanhermannia; species Nanhermannia cf. coronata Gr-Ori-00579. Next base: position 6,224 of record JAQIXA010001336.1, on the reverse strand, counting down.
TAAATTTTAGGAAAACCGACCTCTCGAAGATCGACTCGCAGACCGCGTCAAAATAACCGCAGTTGGGAGTAAACACACCCTACGCCTTCTCAACTGCCGTGATGAAGATTCTGGACTCTACACGGCTAAAGTGACCTCTGAGAACGGCTCCTCTGTGTCTTGTTCGGCAAGACTCACCGTACACGAATGTAATTGAAATTTTTTAAAAACTCTACATAAGTATCTAAAATACCTACCTAATTATTTATTATGTTTAGTGAGTGCTGAGGAGCGGAAACAGAAGGCTGCTGAGTCGATGCCCTGCTTTTTAGTTCGCCTAAAAGACACTGACCTTCTAGAGGAAACGACGGTCTGTTTCTCACTTCAAGCACGAGGAGACCCGTCACCGCGTCTTGCCATCACCATCGATGGAAAACCGCTAATTGAGTCTGACCGAATCCGCATAAACCGCGAGCACGCAGACAAGGGCTCTTATGAGCTCATCATCGAACATATAACGCCTAATGATGCTGGATGCTACAAGTAACACAGAATACATAAATTTTAGCATTTTTTTCAAAGTATGCAATAATCATGCAAATGAGGCGAGCACATATTTATTGTGCATATTAATTTGAATATTGTACTACGAGTATTCAATTTTGCTTGCCTGTCATTTGTTATGTTAGAGGAATTTCGACCAAGCGATCACAAAGCTCCTCGAAATTGTCAAGATTTCTGTAAAAGAGAACTCTGAGTGCGCCCAGGAATCGAACCCAGGATATTTGGCTTTCGCGGCCGTCATACTAACCACTACGCTAGAGACTCAGATACAGAAATCGAGATATTTTACTTGACTTATTTCTCAGAAAAATCAGAAAGTCCTACTACTCATGACAAATGAAAGCTAGGTAAATGGCTTTGTCGAAATCAAAATTTAAAATTTTTTTTACAGATCGTTATATTTAGCTAGCACTGAAATATAAGACTTTATCCTCTACTCTAATATACGTGCTATACTTGTCTTAAGTTCAAGTAGGTCTGGTCTATTCAGCTTAATTGATATCCTAGAATAAATCCTTAGTTTTATAAATTGCTAGTCAAGAACCAAGAAACCAGTTCTAGAACTTTTAAAGTCATTTTTTTTTATAAAAACTCATTATGGATCTGGATCTGGATTCTGGGTTCATCAACTGTATTCTGGATCGAAAAGTCAATTAGGGTACCTACTCTTTCGAGTATACATTTATTAGTGATTATTTTATTGTTATCATTCTTCTTCCACAATTAAATTAATTTTGCATTTGGATTCATTCGATTATACAATTTAGAATTTAGAAATATGTAAATACCTACCAGAATAAGTAGTATAAAATTTCGATAATTAACTTTAATCATTATTTTTTGGCAATTTGTGGTAGTTTATCTTTGAGGAACTTTTTCTTTCTTTTTTCGGTCTTTTTCTCAGCTTTGGCCATTTTCATACGAACTTCCTTCATCGAGTCAGCCGATTGTGATTCCAAATAAGGATCCGAGCTTTGATTTTGTACCATATTGTTCATAACCTCATTTCTAGCCAGATTTTCACTCGAATTTGGACTTGGTGGGAAAAACATTTGACCTTGTCTCTCTTCTGGAGTCAGTTGTGCTATTTTTTGTTCTTGGACTATTGTTTGTGGAACCAAACCTTGCTTTTGTTGAATAATTGGAACTCCAGATAGTTGATTTGGATTCGACTGATTAGTTTTACCTGGGAATTGACTTTGTCTTGTTTCGCTTTGTAATCTTTTCAATTCATCTTCCAGACCCCAACCTTAGAAAATTTCATCAAAAAATAATTTAATTTTTTTGTCTAAATTTTATCTAAATTTTTGTCTAAATTTGAATAGATAGTAGTAAGTAACTATTCACTATTGTTATGAAAGCTAAGGACCAAATCCAAGATTACATGTATTGGCTTGAAATATTGGTGCCAAAATATGGTTTTTCATAGCTTTTATTCATTAACTGCAAAGAATTTAGTCAGTAATCGATATGTATTAGGGACTTTACCTTGAGTTACACTAGCACGTGCACTAGCATTGGCACTACCACTTGCAGTACTTGCACCACTAGGTCCTGCAGAAAAAATTAAAAAATTAAGATATTATTAAAAGCTTAAATTTGGCCATACTTTAACGTAACTACCTTAATAAATAAAGATAAAAAGATTTTTAAATACGGTATTAAAGCTAATTGGCAAAGGAATCATAAAAATTCTATAATTTTAAAACATAAGTACCCTAGTACTTAGTACATACCTATAATATAATTTACTCTATTTACCCAAATAATAAGATACCTATACCTATAAGGGCATAAGATTTTGGCAAGAATTTGATGAAATTAATGAAAACTCAGATCAAAATTATGAAAATTTTTAAGTAGGCACTTTATACTTGCTTGTAAGGTCAAAAAATTTCAACTAAATAATATTTAGTTTGAGTTTGAACACCTGCACCTTGACAAGTAGGTACCTCTGATAATTCTCTGATTTCTAAATGATATGATTAATTTAGTATTTGTTCAAACCTTTACTGCTTGAATTTGCAATAGAGCTTGAACTTGTTCCAAGATAACCAAGTCCATTCTGTGGTACTAAATTCCCATCTGAATCATAAACCAAGGTATCTTTGACAAACATTTTACTTGAATTTGGATTGAGAACGACGAAACAGCTTAACTCGAGCATAAATAGAAAGACGAGTATAATCAGAGCAATTAATTCAAGACCCAGAAGGATACAAGCAAATATTAGCAGGATGAAGGCTGATCTTTGAACTTTTCGGTTAACCTCTGAAATACAGGATTTGTTCGGGTTTATTGAAATCTTTCGGATTTTCAGGTCATCTAGGTAATTTTCTTCGTCCCGACAACGATCTCGAATTCTGGGCAAACAGCATGAGTAAGGAACACGAAACTCATCTTGTGGTATTTCCCATAGGATTCGATAGTCTTCAGCATTTTTCAATCCACAGCAAGAAGTCTGAAAAGTAGTCAAAATTTAGTTTTGAAAATTCAAAATTTAATCAATCTAGAAGGTTCTATAAGTACCTCTAATTGTATTAATTGCAGCCATTTTGGAATCTGTTTCCTATCCAAATTGAAACCCATGACAAAAGTGATCATTTTGTCAGAATGACCATGAGAAGCCTCCAGATCCTGGACACAATTTTAAAACAGAACAAAATAAAACAATAAATAATCTTTCTGGTAGAATTTAATTTTATAGTTTTTATTAGACAGATTCTACCTGGACGGTTTTGTTCCAGACATTTCCAAATTTAAATGGACTCATATGTCGAACCCGACAAGCAGCCATAGTGAAGCAGATCAAGCAGGAGATCATCATGACACATATTAGAGCATTCTAAAAAACAAAAATTTATAAAAATTAAATGAAAATTAAATGCAATAGAACCAAAGGACCAAATGAACCAAATGGGACCTTTTTCTACTAAAATGTCATAATTACAGAGTATGTATGTATCTAAATATTTGTAACTTACAATTCCAGCAATCCAAATCCGATTTCTTACAGTCACTCCAAAGGCACTGAACATAACAACGACCATAAAAATGGCGGATATGATGATTCCAGCTTTTTGTAATTTCATCCATTCCTGGGTATTTGTTTCATTTGGAAATTCCTTTGGTTCAATAAAAATGTTCCCAATACTGATTGAAAACAAAGCCCCGAACAAGACCTACAAAATGACAATATTTAATAGATTTTAATTAGCTTTTATTAGAGTCTAAACTTACAAACTCCATTCCAAAAATCGCCAATGCAGAAATCACGATCCATCGCAGGTTTTGAACGTTAAATGAAAACGAACACATTATTACAGATTAATTTTGGGTCTGAGATTCTAATTTAATTTTTGGAGTCCATGTAGGACTTTTATAATAAGATCTATTCAAATTTTTGATCAATTTCATTCCAAATAAAAAAATTCTAAATCAAGTATCTTTGGAAATTTTAACTTTTATTTATTACTTGAAGTTACTATTTAGTTTTAATTTGTTTTAGAAATTAGAAGAAAGATTCTAAATTTCAATCAGATAGAAGTATCAATAAATTTACAATGTCAGAGGCTGGTAAGGGAAAATTGGCCGAAGAGGGCTTCAAAAATGGCATGTTCTACAAAATCCTGATGTTGATTGTAAAATTCACGATAGTTTTTGGAACTGTCATCCCTGTTATTCCTCAATATTTGGCAATTCTGTAATTATTTCAATTTTAAAATTTACAATTTTTTGACCCAATGTGATCCATTTTGTTTATATTTGCAAAATATTTTGTAATTTCTTTACTATTCAAAATCAAATGGACCTAAAATTGAAATTTTTTAAATTTTTTTTTCAGACATACTCAAAATACCTCTGGATTTTCAACCGGTGTTTGCTTCCTATTTGTTCTGTCGAATACTATAAAAGTGGGCTATTGGTTTCGGGTTCGTTATGATGTTGCCATTGTTGGTCAATCAATCATGATGCTTGTGGCCATATTCGTCATTCTGGAGCTAGTTATAAGGACCAGGAGAAAGAATGGAGAGTCTAGGGGTCAACATTCACTATTCGGTAAGTAAAATTCAATAAAAAAATACATAACTATCAGTAATAACTAATAATCCAAAACTTTCCAGATTTTGAACTGAAATATTTCTGGAACTGGACTGACTTGAGCTCTTATCTTCAAGCTACTTTCTTCATATTCCTTATAACGAGTGCAATCGTCGGATTCTTGGATTATATCCCTGGTGTTACTACAAGTGTTGGATTTCTCTCTGTCATTATTGATTCTGTTATACCACTTCCTCAAGTCTGGCAAAATTTCTCTAGAAAAAGTACTGAAGGAATGAGCACTGGAATGGTCGTACTTTGGACACTTGGAGGTGTTTATCTAAAATATGGCTCAAATCAAATGAACTATATGGCACTAATGACGCTCAATGTCACCAAATGACCCCTTATTTATAAAAGTAGTTATTTGACATTTTATCATCTCATTAAAAGTTGTTTTACTTAAAAATTCATCTTGACCTCTGAGTAATTAATTTTTAAAAAAGGTCACTTTCATGACTTCGATTTTTGACCAACTTTGTAAAATGGCAATAATTCGCCAAAATTTGAGTAAACCCCTGCTTTTTACATTTCAAATGGTCAAATTGATGATGAAGAATAAGAATTTAATAAAAAAAATTTCATAATTTTCATAATTTTTCAAAATTTTGGATCATTTTTCGAAATTTTTGGGTATTTTTCTGAATTTTTTTATAAATACTTCCGCTCGTTTAGCATACTAGTTCAATACATCATCATTCATCATCATCATACCTGAGAATGTACACAATCAGAATGTATGCAATTCAATCTAGCTAAACGAGCGGAAATCGGAAATGTATGTAATTTAGGGTCTATAGTCACTGGCAAACTGACTATAGACTATAGAGGTATACTATACATAGTAAGTATATGTACATATAAGTATAGTAGTCAGTAGTAAGTATTATGTATGAGAGTAGCACAGCAGCAGCTAGCTATACTTTAGTTGTATGAGAGAATCTACTCACACAGAGCAACATGGTATAGCGAGCCTACAGCTTGTGGAATAGTTTTCACCAGCTATTCTTTTTTTGGATGGGGCATTTCGGACATTTCATATAACCCGAGCCTATGGGGTATCATTCGAAAGGTCAAAATTAGCTTAGTCAACCTGTACAAAATTTTGAAAAATAATTGAAGGGGGCGGCACTTAGGTAAGAAAAAGTCCATAAAAATTACTATTATATTTTTAAATTATGTATATCTTGGAAATTATCACATTTAGACTAAACAATAAAGAGAAAATATTTTCTAAATTAAATTTTACTCCTTATGGGTACTTTTATAAATAAAATTTATTGACCTTATGAACATTTAAAGGGTCATTTTATACATATTTTTTTATATTTTTAAATAATAGTTAAATTTTTTGAGGGAAATTGAAATTTTTGACCCTGATGACTTTATATGAAGTTAAGGGGTTAAATATTTTACGTCATTGTTATCTACTCATTAATACCTCTCATTTGAGTATATACATCATACTTGACCTCTTTGACCTTGATCCTTGACCTATAGAGGTCACTGACCTAGGTCAACTTCAAGGGCCCATCAAGACCTTAATATTGATATAACACATCATTGGTCTAACTTTTATA
>JAQIXA010001335.1:0-25763 GCA_034699045.1 Nanhermannia cf. coronata Gr-Ori-00579 | reverse complement strand
TGAAATTTTTTTCGAGCATGCACAACTAGACACTATAAGGGTCCTTCATGTCAAATTTGGTCAAGATCGGTCCAGTAGTTTTCGAGTTATCCTCTGGACAAATGACAGGCAGACAGACAGACAGACAGAGAGACAAAGTGCAAGCAAAGTTGAATAGTAGGTGCTCGCTTCGCTCGCACTATTAATAAATTTAGTAATTTTTCATAATTCTATAATTTCAAATATTTTTCAAAATTCAAATCGTCAAAGTCTTAAAATGAGCCTTAAATTTTTGTCAAAATGTCCAGCTTTTTTTAAATTCTTGATATTTTTCAAAGCCTCAGCAGATTTTCAGATTTTCAGGTTTTCATATTTTTGGGGTATTTGCCTTGAAGAAAGTACTGTATTTATAAGGTATTGAAGGATAAAAGGATATCAATATCAATAGCTCTAAGGCTTTAAGTATACTTAAAGTATACCCACTTACCCACAAAAAAAGTAAACTCAAAAAAGGATCGAAGAAAGCAAAAGCAATCGAGAGATCGTTAAGAAAAAAGCCGATAAATCTTTTTTTCTTTACTACTACAGTAGAAGCTCATCCTTGCATAAAAAACTCATCGAACTTTGAGATTTTTTGGCTTCACTTTTTTCCTACTGATATATCTGGAGCTGAGGATATAATATAAAAACTGAAGGTTTTACCAAAATATCTTTCATAACTTTAGTTATCTAATATAGTACTGATATAGTAAGCTACTGATAGTTTGGTGTTAGTAATATCCTTATAAAGTGTTGTGTCTTGAGGGATTTTTATGACCAAGTCAAAAACTTTTGGGCGATTTAAGAATTTGATGATCTTTTTTCTTTTACTAGAAATCTTTATAGCCTTTAGTTTTAGATATTGATATGTACTACAGATATATAGATATAATAATGTAAGGGCTTTCACATTTCAAATTTCAATAAAAGCTTTTTCTGATATTTCTGTTTGTCTAATATATCTAGTATGTAAGTACTTTACACAATTTATTCGATCAATGTCTCATAATCAATGGTTAAAAAAGAACATTTATTCAAAATTAGAGTACTCTACCTATAAATTTGGTCCAAAATTACCAATAGTTGAATATTACAATTACTCGTATAAGTGCATACTTTTAATACTACAATTATAAGTAGGGACTTAAGTTTAATTTCATCTCTTGGTTGAATTCGCCACTATATATTTTTGAACTAATTTTACCCGTCAGATATTAACCCAATAAATTTTTAAAATGTTAGGTTTTAGTTTAAAATTTTTAAAAAAATTGAGTTAATTTCATACCAAATATAGGGTTAAATTCAACCATTCAACCAAGATAGTGATGAGATAAAATCAAATCGGGGCCTATAAGTACTACCTACTCCGCATTAGGTAAAAAAGTTAAGATTACAAATCAGTCAGATTATAATTTCGAAAAAAACTAATTAAATTAAAAGTCAATTTTGGTATCATTGAAATAACAATCGGTTTTACTATTTCCTAAAAATATATTCAAAATTAAAAAATATTTTGTGGGTAAAAAAAAGTTTCTAGAAACTAAGAAAGCTATTTTAACACGTTATAAAAATATATATTTTGGGGTATAGGTATAGTACCCTACAGAGTACCCTACTCTGTACTGAGTTGTTATGTAAAAACGCAGTTTCTGGAATCAACAGATAAAATAAATATTTTATGCGTAAGTCTGATATATTTCTCGATTCTTCCCACCCAAAAAAGCTAAAGATAAAAGTTAAATGAGAAAGGACATTAGGTATCTTCTCAACAGCTGGTGTCCTCAAAAAACCCATGGGTAATAACTCATATCTCCAACTACACTACTATTTTACTCATACTTTCCCCCACACACAATTCCTCTTGTAATTTCCCAAATCAATCTATCTAGAGGATATAACTAGTTTGAGGGCAATTTGGTCAAAATATCTGTACTTGATCAAAATGAAAAAAAATAGTCTGCTGATAGCATTGGTACTCGTACTGGCAGTGAGAAAAATGTATTAATCTTATAGTTATGGTCAGCCCATTTTGTATTTATGTCATTTACCCATTTGGGGAACTATGTCTTTTTTTCTGACTTTGGAGACTTCGACCAAACAAAAATATTTTATTATTTACTCAAGTCCAAGTCCAAGTAATTTGGACACTTTTTTCTCTTTTTTTTCTTGTAAAAATTGAGATAATTAAAGTTCATTTCTGAGTAAGATGGTCGATGAAAAACTTTCTCCATATTAAGTATTAGTATTACTAGCTAGCAGAAATATTTTATTTCTTTCAAAATAATACTAAATCAATATCTAATCAAAAAACTTATCACTTAACTATCTTTAAGTGTTCATAATTTTTAATAATTTGGACTAAAACTCATTTAAATTGTATGATAAATGCAGATAAAATCAAACTAGATTTAGCAATCCTACTTTAGTAATATTTATAGGAGATACTTTATCATAAAATTATTGGAAAACTCAAATTTACTTTTAAGATAATGAAACTCTTAGCCATTAGCCATTTTATTACTTACAAAAGAAAGGTAATGAATAAGTATCCTACTTTTCTTACAAAATTTTGTGATATATTAATCAGTAACAGTATCTTTTAATTTTACTCTAAATATTTGAAAGTTTGCCTAGAACATTACCATAAGAAGTAAATACGTGATTTCATTTTTATTAAAAACCCCGAATTCGGTTTTTGGCCTTTCTATGTTGTGATCTCCATCTGGGGAAACCCGGGAGAATTTGTGAATCCGAATTTTGGTTCTTCTATAAAGCACTGTGTGGCATTTAAGAGGATTTTGAGAGCCCCAAAAATCGATCTCAATCTCATATAATACTGATGATAGAGCATAATAAGCTTAAGATATACTTGGTATGGTATTTTACAGAGTTTTAGGATTTAAAAGCTATGAAAGTATAGAAATTTTGTTATTAAATAATTTACTACTACTACTATACTGTATAAAGCAACTAATGCCACGAACAAATTTGAGATTTGAATAATCTAAATAATAGATCAAGTCTGATGCAAGTGTAAGTTTGTAAGTATGAATGCTTATAATTAAGAATAGGAATCTTTAGTTCAAATTGAGAGATTGAAAATTTTAATTTTTTAAAATTAAAAAGTCATAATATGGACATCTAACCAAAGTGACCTTTTTTTTATTTTTATAGATTAATAAGGTATTCCTACTTTGAATTTTTGGCTAAAATTTTCTAAAATTTTCTAAAATTTTCTAAAACTTACGATTACGAGAATACTTTTATCAATCATTAACAGCTTCTACTTATGTTTAGGTATTTAAAGTTATTTTTATAAGTAAATAAGTAGGTAGCTGCTTATAAGTAATTATAATTTCCAATAAAATTTTGTTTAAAATACTTAGAATGTCTTACTACTATCAGTAAATAGGTGGATTAAAAGAGTTAAAAAACTAATATCAAATTTATGAAGGATATACTCATATAAGGGGAAAAGTATGGGTGATAAAATTGGGAAATACCTTCAAATTTTCAAGTTTCATCCCCTCGAAATGGGGGAGTTTGTGGACTTTTCCTTCCTTTATATTCCTATTTGATGACTCATCCCTCAAAAATTCGGATCGAAGAGATCGAGAAAAAACTACCCGTACCCGGGTCTCTTGAACTCGAAAATATTCAAAAAATTGATTTCAGATTTGATAAGTCCTTAATAAAGATTCAATTAGAATCAAATGATTTCAAACATTTTAAAGTTTGATTTTGATATATACCCCTAATAACCATTACGAGTACCCTACTATATATATCTTTAATTTGATCAGAAATTATTCAAGTATAAATTTCTACTTGAGCAATTTGCACCAAAGTTGACACTTTATTTTAAAGAATGAAATTTTACAAGATCCGAGGATTACGAAACTTGTCAACTTATCCCAAGTTTTAGAGTAGTAATTATAATTTGCCATGTTTTTATGCTTGTCTAAATTTGTTTTTCGAGGAAAAAACCCACTCATGTGTATCTTAAAAAGCAAATTTTCTCCAGAATCACCTCATTAAAACTATCATTAACTCCCACTATAATGTCTTGTTATTATCTTATCCTTCCTATGGATGTTTTAGAATATAATTAGGAATTAAAGTAGGTACAAAAACTAAAAAACAAATTCTAAGATTTAAGATTCATGCATTGAGGAATACTTATCAAATTCATAAAAAAACTTCAAATTAGATTTTGATATTTTGTCTTATCTTTTGAAATTTTGTTTTAGATCCAAGTTTCCAAGATGAGAAATCCAAGTTTCTCATCAAATTTCTACAAGGTTTGTGGTCTTGTAAGATCCTTATTGTTGGTTTTATGATGAAATTCAAAAAAAAAATGTAAAAATCTCGAGTCTTAAAAAGAAAGTTAAAGATAGAACCCAAAAGTAATTTGAGAAATTGGAGTTTTTCTTTCGGTTTTTGAGTGCACTTTAGATTTTAGAACATAGCCTTGTGACCTTAATTACTACATCTTTTCTTTCTAGGATTTTTCACATTTAAATCTAGTCAAATAAAGTGCTACAATTACCTAAAAGCACACATTTATTAGGTAATACTCGTACATATTACTAGTATATCTAGATACATACTAGGATACTTCTATTAATTATTACTTAAAAATACAAGAACAAAAAACCATGATAGAAAATGAGAAAAAATTGCAAACCAAACCTTGTGACTTTTTCAATCTCGAGATTTTAAATACTTACAAAGGTACTTTCTCTATTAATTTTTAACCCAAAAAATCTCATTTTTTCTACAGAATTAATTAAGTTTGTAAAAAATCTCGAAATTTGATAAATTAGTTGAATTACTATGAGATATTGCATAATATATTGTATAAAATGTATGTATATTCATCTAGGAAAGTAAGATAAGTATTCGATTTAAGTATAAGTTTACCTAAAAAAAGTGGAATAAGCTTAAAAAGCCCATTTGGCCCATTCAAATGTACATCTAAATAAATATTTATACCTTTAAAAAAAACAGAAAAGAAATAAAATCACATATTTTTCTGACATACTCGGATACTTTTGATACTTTTAGTAGGAAATAAAACCGAAGGATTTGTAACACTATATGATACCCCTCACTTTACATTCCCTTATGGAGCTTTTTTCCTTTCAAAAATGCTATTTTTCTAACCCATTACAAATACATATGTCAAGATTTAAAATTCTTGAATTAGAAATAATAGACTACTAGATATACATAGTTCTACATATATGTATATGGTAAGAATACAAAAGTACTAGATAGTGTAAAGTTATGTCTCTCAAGTCTCTCAAGTTGAAGTTGAAGGTGTTGGAAATAATTCAGTAGGTTTTTATTTAAAGGTATGTAAAAAGGATATTTTATAAGTACCTCACCTATCCTACCTAGGTATATGGGTTTTTCTATGGATAATGTAGATTTGCACATTTGTACTGCCTGTAGTACCTAATATTATAACACTTTGTTCTACAAAAAGATATAATACCCTGCTTGGAGCTCATACAAAATTCACAGAAATTTTTCAAAAAAAGAGATAGAAATGAAATGCGCAACAAAAATTTCACCTACAGAATAGATAGAAAGTATCTTTATTTTACAAGTAGAAATAGCCTACAGGGCAGACCAGACACTTGAGTTATATATTATACACTCAAAATTCATACTTTGAGCTCCGAATCCGAACATTTTTCAAATTTTTTTGTCAAAAAATGACTATTTTAAATATTTCCATTAAAATCCAGCTAGATCAATACACCCAACTAGAAAATGGACCAAAATTTTTGCCTCAAAATCTCATTTTGCTTATAATTAGCTAAATTGCCTCCTATTTAGGCGAAAAGAGCAAAAAATTTGACGATTTCTTGGCAATTTTCTGGTAATCAAAAATCAACCAGAAAAATCGCATTTTCAGTTCCTAATAAATATCACTATCGAAGAATTAGATAACCTATGCTCTCGAATTTTGAGTAAAATTTTGAAAATTTTGAATGTATTTTGATTGTTTTAAAGCTTGACAAGTTGGTGTCGAACAATAATACTGTATATATACTGATAAGTTTGGATATTCAGAAATGTAGAAATTGTAAAAAGATCTACATTTTTTAAGATACCCTTTTCCTTTCCTTTTCTTGTGAATCCTATAAGTACAACTTGATCATATAAAGATTCAAATTTGTCGCAGAATTTGAGAGAAAAAAAAAATGTCATTTTGCATATCTTATCGTTAGAATCTCATGGTTTCCTGTATACAAGTGTACAGGAGACATAAAAAAGATTCTATAATGTTCCTTTTATAGCAAAATACAAAAAGGTTTTTTTTCTCTAGAAAAAAAAAGGTTTTGCTTGCCTCGAGGCTGATGGATATCTTTCATTATCATCCAAAATGATAAATTCTATAGATTTTAGATTCAAAATATTGAAAAGTCTACTCGTATAGTGTAAGGTGAAAGTAAAAATTGTCCAAAAATTAAGACAATTGCTTAATAGAAATAATTTAGAAATAATTTCTAAAATCCTGATCTAAATTTTTATGTCATAATTTAATAGGTACATTTTGAAGCATATAAAGAATATATTTACTTAACCCAGACTCCAGAATAGCCTACATATGGTTCAAAAAAGCCAAAATTTTTAGCATTCTGGCATATTTTTAGTGCTTTATCTCATATTAAAATTATGAATAAATGATCAATTTTTGTCTGAAATATCAATTAAAACAATATCTAGACTTGGTATTTGAAATCATATTATTTCAAAATAACAAGACTCACTAACATATCTACTTGATTAATGCCACTTGATACCATTTAGATACGGTTTTCAATCTTTAACCAATTTTTCTAAAACAAGCAAATAAGGATCCCCCAACGAGCAATCTAAAAAATTAATGATATGGGCAATTTTTGAGAAATTATTGAAATGTGTAATGCAAAATCTTACAAAATTTAAAAATTTAATCAAATTATCATTGAAATTTTTCGAACTTGGTTAAATTTCTGGTATATTTCCAACCTAATTTCATTTCATATTTTTTGGAAAAATTCAAGTTTTTGAGATATCATCAAATCTTTAACCCTCATTTTAGAAAATTCATTGAATTTTCTTTCTCAAGTAGGTATTTCAAACATTGACTAGGTATATGGTATTCAAAAGAATTTTGCTTTGCTTTTTGCTCAAAATATCACATTTTTCCTAAAAATTTACAAAAATTTTCTATTTTTTATTCCAGTTGGCTGAACTCGAGCTTCGAGTTGTCGAAGCTGAAGCCAGGGCCGATGAAGCCGAAGCTAAGGTAATGAACAAAAATCATTTTTATAATTTTTTTTAAGTATGCATGTCCTGATTATAATTCAAATTTTGATAAAAGCAATTGTAGAAATTGATAAATCGATTTTCTAAATTCATATCTGTATATTCTGTACCAGTGGTTGTGGTTAGAACTCTAGAGAGATAAAAAAAAAGTTATAAAAGGGTGTGGGTGGTTGCATTTACTAGGTAAATAAATTAGTTTCGAGGTTTTTTGACCCCTTATTCTCATCAAAAGAAATTCATTTTATGATATTCTATGATATTTACACACTTGCTATAGATAGTTAACTCCAATATGACTCATATTAATCAAAATTATCATTTCTCCGAAAGTGAGTTTGGCAATTTAGCCAACCTCTATAATGATTTAGAACCGGAACTGATTGCAATTTTATCTAATTTAGTCATGCACAAGGAAATCAAATTATTTTTTTTTTACAAAAATTCTTACTTTTTACACCTACATACATTGAGTAAAGTTTTCTAATTATGAGAATACTTTTGAAAAAAAAATTTCTATCTGTATCTATATAGGTAATACAGCTATTGATAGTAGGATCAAGTTAGCTGGTAATCTGCTGTAATTTAGTTATTAGAATAATAAGATAGAGGTAATTTGACAAGTTTTTATATCTAAGGATAAGCCTGGTGGTTCTTTGTAAAAAATGACTTTATCTGGATATCTTTATAATGAATTATACTGTATACTCGTAGTAGTAGTGGCCATACGCCAAGCTTTTTATTATATTTTTTTCCGCTATTTTTTTGCAAGGTTTCTTTCTCTCTTGAGGGTCTGAAGTTGAAGTTCTCTCGAGAACTTAAGGGTTCCGAGGAAATTACTACTACGAAGTACAACAAGAGTTAAATGGAGAATCGATGAAAGTTTGTAAAGGCAATTTACTTTTTTTTAGATTAAAAGACGAATTATCTCATAGTCAGTGTAAAAAAAACCGGCTACCTATATACTTTATAAGTAGTTGATAATTTCTAAGGACTTCACTTTCCCCTTTTGTTAAAAAAAGCAAAATCAGCAATCTTAGATACTTACTAGATAGTTAAAGAAACCTTAAAAATCTTAAAATCTTACCTATTCTTGTAGAATAGACTAAAATTTAATTTTTTCGAGATAATCTACTTATAGAAAATCTGCCTATTTATTATGTTCTAAACTAAACTAGTGATTGTCCCACTATATGATTGTCCCATCTAAAAATTATTTTTAAGGCCAATTTTAGAGAAAATATTGAAATGTGAATGGTAAAATCTTACAAAAATTGATATTTCGAATCGATCTATTGAAATTCTATCAGTTTTGATTCTTGCTGTAAGTTTTAAAAGCCAAAAAAAGCTCGAAATACACAGTATGTAGTATCTTACCAGAATTTCTATCAGGATAAGGTTTTTAAATTTAAAATTCTTTCACATTCAAGTACTTTGGGTACCTGAGATTTCTTTACCCTTTCTTTTCAACAAAGTTCAGGAAAAAAACCCTAATCTGGTCTAACCAGTCTACTACAACTGTATAAAAAGCTTTGGTTTTCCTGAATTCTTGAATCAGAAATTTACTATATCTTCCATTGCAATTGTAAACCTAGGTACCCTATACAAAAGTGTATATTTGCTTATAGATTTTGGTATATTTTTTCTAAATTTTGTGATTCAGTCAAGTCAGAAAAGTACAAGTAAAGCAGTAGTGTAAGAGGTAGTTGTGCAAGTGCATAAGGACAAGGGATTGTGTAGTACTCGTATATAGTGTAGGAGAGTTTCAGAGATATTTTTGAAGGAAAAAGTGGAGGGGAGATTTGTGAAATAAAATCATAGAAATAGAAATAGAACTCAAGTTTCATTTTCGAATTTGAACGAAAAGAACTCAACCAATGTGCTAGTAGTGTATATTTGGCCCATCTACTTATATATAGGGTACTACACGTATATAGAGTATCTACTGTAGAATAAAAGGGTCGTCCAGACAAGCAAACTTTCAAAAATATTCCCAAATATCTACCATATCAATAGTATACTTGTTTAACCCAATGTCTCGAAATCTAATTTGAAGTGCCTAATTTAAAATCAAAAAAACTTTGTACTCGTATAAGTACCTATTAAAATTCGTCATTTGTAATACATTACATTTACATAGATACTTCAAGTCTCAAAAATACTCGAGTAGAAGTATCTGTTAAATGGCAAAATGATCACTTTTTTAAGTAAAAATGACAATAAATTGGTTGAAAGATGTGATTACTTTTTTTATTTCATATGCTCAAATATCAACTTTTGAATTAAAATCACAAATTTTGTAATCATACATAATAAACGGAATTTTTGTTAGATTTTTATAAATTTCAAATTGAATTTTAATTATTGAAATTTTTCCTATTCTGTTAAAATTTGACAATTACAGATATGTAGGTATTTATTTCAAAAATTTAAAGGATCTATAAAAGTAGCTTTACTTGTTATAAGAGCCCATACATATAAATATAAGGGGTCTGATTTTACCCGCGTGAAGCGCGCGACTCGGTTTTTCGGTCGTGGTTTTTGCCTAAATTTAGGTACTGGGATAGTCAAAATCCTGTAAATGTAAAACTCTAGAATAGAATACTTTGGTATGATATATCCAATTCTATTCTACTATATATACTGGGTATTTTATATATTTTTTATCCATTTGAAATCCCTTGTAAAGCCCGGCTGTTCTCCCCAACTCTTCAATTTTACTTCAGTTTTGTCGAGGTTTCACCCAAAGGTAGATCCTCGTCGATATTTTCTTGTGAAAAAAAACTACTACTAGATACTACTAGGCTTCTACTCGTACTTAAGTTAAGCTTTCATAAAAACTATTAAATTGTTTCAAAATTGGTAAACTTGGACCACAAAAAAGTGTGCAAAATGCCTCTGATAAACATACTTTTGAGCACAAAAAGAGTTGTTAAAGATCACCAAAATTGTCGGAAATATCCTAGTGAATTTGTATGATCTTTCATTTTATCTAAAGTACTTGGGTACTTGCTGTAAAGTGCCCAAAATATGTCTTAAATATACTCACGTTCAAGTGTCTGTTAAATGACAAAATTATCTCCATAACCAGTAAGTACAAAATCATCAAATTTTGTCGAAAAATGAAAACTTTCCCTGTAAGATTCAAAAGTTGATGCTGAATTGCTAAATTGAAGTTTGGGACATAATAATAATATTAATAAAGTGCTTTAAATTTCCCCTCAATTTCGTTAAATGTGTCATTTCTCGAGTTTTTTTCTCCCTTTTTTTGGTGTTTTTAATATAAGTATTAAGATAAGTATTAAGAGATTACATTAAAGCACTTTTTGGTTTCAAGAAATTGGGTTTTTTGGCAATTTTAATTGAATTTCTGAGCCTTATTTCGAGATTTTTTGTATCTTTTTTTGCTTTATTAAGAGCTAGTAACTCAAGGCATCAAAATCAAATAAAAATAAAATTGAAATACTTAAATCTAAATCCATTTCTCTTATACTTTGCTACTATTTTGTATTTTGATATAGGTACTTTATACAGATACGAGTATAGATACTTTATACAGATATCAAATAGTATCTTTTTGCATCGAAATTTATATGTGAGAAAGTCTACACTGTATTTATATGTAGTGAATTTGGAAGTGGAAAAAGATGTAGCAATTAATAAAAAGGTCTTTTTTAGGAAAAATCACAAACTTCCTACTTTTACTTTTACTTTACTTTTACAAGGGCTTAAAAGACCCGGAAGTTAAAGAACTACCTATAGATAGTGTAAGGATTCGGTCTTTCTCACCAAATATTTTTGTAACAAATTCAGTTTCAGTTTGTGCATTCTATGAAATGGCAATTGATGTAGTGCTTTTGTGGGGTTGAAATGCATTTTTTGTGTATTTTGCAAAAATTTTGCAAGAAAGAAAAAGGAGAAATTGATCAACCCTTTTTCGACAAGGATTTTTACTACACTTTTACCAGGTTTGAAAAATTTGCAAAAAAACACCAAAATACTAGTAGTTTAGTAGCAAAATTGTTTAATATCTTATATAAGAAAGTAAACTTAAAATACGAAATTTGGCAAAAAAATTGAAAACTTGAAAAAATTCGAAACTTGAATGATACCTAAATGACAAAAATTTCTCCAAATATTGATAAAAATTTTCATTTGGCATAAAAATCTCTAAAAATTGGCTTATCATAAATTGCTAAAATTTTACTTTTTTTTGGTCATTTTTCGACTGAAATGCACAAAATATAGTTTCAAAATTGACAAAAATCTGAAATTTCGTATTTTATCTCTCTTTGATTCTAAAAATTCATGATTTTTGCAACTGGATTGGAAGTTGTAGAGTTATAGATAAATAATCTAGGAAATTGGGTTCTTTTTGTGATATCTGCAAACATTTATTACTCAAATGAAAAAATTGAGAAAAATGTGATTTTTTTGTGTGTGGAAGCATTGAACCATTTGATAAGCCAATGTATTCTGTTGATAGGTAGGTATTAATCAATCAGACTTTTCCTTTCTTTATACATATATCTATCTGGCTTGCGATTTGGTCAATTGGAACCGGACATCAAAGTACTATATATAGTACTAAGACTATAATAAATATTTGACCAAAAAAATGTCAAAAGTTTTTTTTATTTCCGCCCAACCCATTATTTCTATTTCTCTATCGAATGTTGGTTTTATGGCTCTTGCAAACTTTGAAAAAGAATTTTTATTAAGGATATAAAAATTTCCTAGTTTTCTACCTCGTAGTTGGTCATTGCGAAAAAAAACTTTTTATTTATTACCTCAATAATTGCTTGACAGCCAGGTAGATTTGGAACTTTGAAAATTTAGAAAATAGAGCAAATATTTTTGCAAAAATAATAATAGAGTTTCAAAGATCTTGGGATTTCTACTGTAGTATAGGTACGAGTAGTATCTTAAAATTCATTTTAAGATTTTAAGTACATTATTATAAAAAGTGTGAAAATTTAATCATCCATTTCCGAGCCTTTTTCCCAACTACTTACAGATAAGATTTTGTATTTAATTTTGAGCAAATTCTTCCAAAGTACTATGCTAAATAGTACAAGTTTAAAGTTTAAAGTATTTGAAAACTTTTACTACAAATATCTACTAGTACCTTAGAAGTATCTAGTAGTATCTTCTCGTGTAATTTCGAAACTTGGTATTTACACAATTTCTCATATCTTTCTTTTAATCTCTCGTATTCAGAAGGTGTTCGAAAGAAACTCGAAATTCTAAATACTCCAAAGACTCGACTTTAAATATTTAGAAGGTAGTATAGAAATTGCATTTGGCCCTCCCGTACACATTTTGACCCAAATCAAGTTATCCAAGGATTAATTCAAAATGATTTAATTTACCTGCATTTTAAAAGGCTATGATCTAATCTCATCCCTATTTTGGTTGAATTTACCCCTATATTGATGGTCTAGCTTTATCCCTGTTTGAAATTAACTCAAAATTTTCAAAATCTTATCTATCTTAACTTATCCTAAATAAATTTTAAAATTTTGGGTTAATTTCATACCCTGTTTTATAAGGTAGACCAACAATTTAGGGACAAATTCAACCAAAATACGGATGAAATTTTAAAAGAATTCTTGTATCTAATCTAATTAATTAATTGAGGAATTTTATCAACCATAATTTTATATTGCCATTTAAATACATGAAATAACTAGTATTTAGGATTAGTATCAGTTTTAGATCACTATATTTTGTCATTTTATTTCGACAATTTCGCATTCAATCAAATGACATTTTGCCTAATAAAATGTACCTATGTATATCTAAAAGGGGTTTGAAAATTGTGTGATTATAAATATATCCTCTGGTTTTCAGCAGCTCTTTATGACTAAATCCCCCTCTTTTTCTTTTTCCTATTTTCAAATTTCAAATTCTCAACTTTTGAAAGGGTCTGGAAGTAATAAAGTATCTCACGATCAGTAGTAAGTACTAATACCTATAATTCTACTTACAACCCTTGTACTTTTTTGTTATTTTTGTTGAATTTAAATTTGGTTTTGGTGGCTTATCCTTGATATTACTTTACTCGTACTTTACTGCGGATTCTTGTGGCTTTGACTTTGACTTTTTAGTCTCGAAATAAATGTGTTTATTTGTGTATCCTTTTCCTTTCTTAAGTAAATCCACTTTGAATCCCACTAAAATGAAATGAAACATATTGACTACCAGAACCCTACTAAAAAAGAAACCTTCAAACTTGAAATTGTAAAAAATTTCAAAATTTTTATAATTTATCTGTCAAAATTTAGTGATTTTCATTCAAAAAACTTTAATTCTTTTGAAGGTTTATTAGTGTGAAATTTTAAAGTATATAAATAAGTCAAATTATCAAAAATTTGACTGGAAATGTTCAAACTTGAATGGTTTCCCTTACATTTCATAGGCTTATTTTTGACTTTTTACAGTAAATTTAATATTGTGGTTTGGTTGACTTTTTTTGGCATAAAAAAGGATATTTGTCAATCTACTAAGGGATCTAGTCTATCTGTATCTGTAGGATGCTTGGGTTTGACTAAAAAAACTATTGGAAAATCGATGATGATGTGAATTGATAAGAAGTCTTTAATTTCCTTTTACTAGACTATTCTTGTACCTTGTAAATACCAGAGTATTTTGGTAGATAATAGTAAATAGTAGTACCCTACTTATACTTACCTATACTATATACTTACTATATATAGGTAATAGTATTTATTAGAGATAAAAAGATATTTTTTGGGCAAAAGTTAAAAATTCGATAACTTAATGCAATAAATTGTGCGAGAGAGAGGAGAATTTTATTAACCCACTTTTGGAATTACACAAAAACCAATATGTACCCTAAAGTAATGATATTAGCTACCCTTAGTAATGATAAGTATACATAGGGTACTATGAACTGTCTATGGTCACTTGCTCTTATCAAAAAGTGCTCAATCTAAATTTTTGAAATTTTTGAAAATAAGAGTAGGGGATTTAACAAGTCTAATATTTAATCTTTTGAAAATATAAATATTAGACTTACAAATTCTCTACTAATTCTAATCGTAAGACTGTGTGTTAAGAGTTTAATAGAGTTTAATTTCCTTTAAAAGGAAATTTTGTTTCCAATTTCGAAAATTAATTCAAAAAGATACGCGAGCAATTTTCTAAATTTTTTAGAAAATTTTTCTCCTTTTTGAAATGATTTATTTTTATTTCAAAGGATAACGTAGATTTTCAGGTTTTTTGCATGTTAAATCTCATATAAAGGCCAGAAAGCCCTGCATTATAACCCGAAGCATATCTTTTGTCAAAATTGTCAAAATTATCTTTTGACAAAATGTCATCGAAAACTTGGTAGAGTTTTAGATCTAGTAGAAATAAAACTCAATGATTTTTTACCTTTCTTTAAAAGGTAAAATTGAGAATTTATTTTGTAGAAAAATGCGTGAATTGAATTTTAAATTCATTTCATCTACTACTACCTAGTATACTCGAATCTTATGATTTTTTTATGATTTCTCTCAAATAGTAAGTAGTAAATTTTACACCGAGAGCACCAGCAAAAGTAAAAGTAAGTCTAAAAAACTGTAAAAAAATTGGTCTAGAGTCCAAAGGTAAAGAGTTTTTTTGTTCAAAATGTTCGATTACCAGTAGTAGGGTACAGAGTATATAGGGTAGTAGGATATTTGGAAAAAAGTGGTTCAAAATACGAGGTAGGATTTGTGATGCATTTTCGATGTTATTTTTTCAAACATTTCTTTATATATTTTAGACTATAGTTTTCGAGATTTTTATTTTGCTTTTTGCACCAACCATTATTTTCGATAAGGAGAAAATTATTGTTAAAATATACCAATAGTACATATAAGTACTACTGTACTATATACTGTATATATAAAGAGATATTGTGTTTTTTTTCTTGTTCTGAAGTGGCCTTCGAAATTCAAAAAAAGAGTAAAATATATAGCAGATTCCAACGGGGGATTGTTGAGAGTTTTTTGCTTTTTTTTCAAGTACTTTCTTTATGGATATATATGGTTATTATCCCAGTCTTAAAATACAAAATATTTCGTTTTCTCACATTTAGTACGGAGTACGGAGTACTTAGCACTAGTACTGATAGATACTTTGACCTTATAATGTATTACACAGAAGAATTTTTATTATGCTGATTATTAGGGGCAAATAAAAGTAATATTGTATTGTAAATCAAATAGAAGAGTCCAATAATAACTTTGGAATCTGGAAATTTTCTTATATAAATATTTTCAATAATTAGGTAATCAGTCTCGGAAAATCCGTGTAACCAAACTTTTTGAAAATTTAAACCAAGAAAGCACATTTGAAAATAAAGATGGCTTAAATCGCACACTTTATTAGATAGGTACTTTATCAAATCTAATTATAATCACTATCTTTAGTTAGTAGATCTTACTAAATACTGCACTCAAAAACTCTAAAAAATACAAAAGTATCGCCCAAAATACCTGCTATCAAACTAGGTATTGTCATATCAAATTGAGAAAAAAATACTGATACATATACATATTAGGATTTCAAAAACCTAAATTTATAGAGAAATTTCAAAAAATTCAAATTTTACAAAATTAAAGTCCTTTCAAGTACATAGTATTTATGTGTACTAACGATCAATGAGAACTTTCTAAACCTAAATTCAAATGCAAATTCAAGTTCAGCCATCAGTATAGTCATTACATGGTTAAACATGGAAGTAAATGGATATTATTATGATGAAAATTTAATGATAAAGTCATTTAGAAAAAAGCTCAAAAAATGATTTTTTTACTCTTCCTTCGAGTAATAAGAAAGGGTAAATTTGAATTTGAAATTGAGCCAGGCTCAGGCTCAGGATATCAAGAACTTATTTCTCTATTGATTTTCTCCTTTTTAAGTAAAATGTACAAACATAATACAGTTGTTCGAGTCTCAGTTTACTTTATGTATTATTTTATATTACTACTATAGTACTACAGTATAGTACAAGTTCTATTACTAATACATAAGTAACATGCTCAATTTTTTGTTCAAAAAAATTGACTCGTTGTGGGTTTTATTTCAAGTACATATCATATACACTAGGTACTTAAGTGTACTATAGTCAAGCCTGGAGCTTTCAAATTCTAAATTCACAAAAAATTCTATTTCACTCTCACTTTTTATATCCTTTCTCAAAGAGGACTATTTGGGTATTGTAAACAAGTGTAAAATGTGCAGAAATTGCAATCATCACACTACTTGAAGCAAGGCATTTAGTCATAAAATTTTATGATTTTATGAAATTTACAACATTTTAAAGAATACAAACTCGAAAATTAAAAACTACTTTTAGACACTATAGTATAGAGGTTCAATATTTTCAAAAAATTAGAATCGAAATACTGATATTAGATGATCTAGATTTTAGATTTTAGACATTTTTTGTCCTTAAACATCTAGGATTTGGTTAAAATTTGGATTTTTACCAAATGTCAGCTAAAGTATAAATATGGATTTTTATATTTTGAACTGGTATTTTGCATTCACAAACTCAGCAAGGCTTACACTTATATTATTTGAGCCATAAGATCATATTCTTTAGAAAAATGGAAAAAAAAGCTGGAGAAAGTGAATAAATTCATCTTTTGCTGCTCGTTTTTTTGAATAAAAAAGGACTACTTAAGTGTTTGGGTAAATAACTTTACAAGTACCTAGATACTGCTAGTATTGCTAGTACTGCTAGTCAAGATACTGCCAAACCAGTACTATGAATTTGTACAATATTTACCCATATTAAGTATATCATATCTAGTGCACAAATGTACAATTTGAGATTGAATTTAAATCAAATATGAAATCGAGAAAGTTTATTTCTCCTAGTAGGGTACTAGATACTATAGTAGTAGTATGAATTATGAGTCATAGCAAAGTACCCGAAGAAAATGGTCGATTGATCGATATTAAACTTGGATAGAATGTGAAATAGATAAAAAAAACTTATTTATTATTTATTTAATATGAATAATAGATCGGCTAACCAACCAAAGTACTACAGCTACAGATATGCAGAAATAGAAAAATACACTTTTTTTATATGAGCCTGTAATACTACTACAAACTACAAAACATGGTCTAAATATTGATTGATTTTTTTTTTGCATTTTTGCAAAAACAAAGTGTAAGTAGTTGGTAAACTTTTTAAACTTTTTCCCAGGGTAGTTTATCACTTTACCTAGGCCAAAATTAGGTCCTATGTCACTTGGTCAGTATCGAAAAAGGTCAAATTTTGCACAAAAATTTAAAATACAGTTCATATAATGCTGCTTTTTTAGGCATGAATTAGTCAGTACCTATATCTAGATTATAGATATTAAAAATTTCTAATAAATAAATTAATAAAATTGGTTCGAAAGGATATCTTCAGGTTCTAATGGGCTTTCTAGCCTTTATATGAGGTTTAACATGCAAATGCCTAAAAACCGAATATATCCTTTGGCTCAATGCCACTTTCAATCTCGTAAATTTTATTTGAAAAAACTTGATTAGACCTAAAATTTGCAATTTCACATATCAAAAAAGTTTGAAAATTTTGTCTAAAATGAACAAAGAATCGTCTAAAATGAACAAAGAATCGTAACTAATTTCAAAATATTTTTCCAAATTTTAGCTTGCTATTTCTTGTATGGATAATTGACAATATAATTTTTTGATAATTTTGAATTTACCTCTTTTTCAAGAAAAGTGTATAATATGTACTACATATAATAAACTATCTATTTTACAGTAAATCGAGCTTTAAACTCAAAATTTGAGATATTTATATTTTGTACCTAACCCTAAAATTTATTTGCCATATATCACTGTCATAAAAAAAGTTTCTCACAAAAAAAAACTAACTTGGAAAGGTATTCTATTCTACTATTTACAAACAAGTACCCTATATTTCATTGTTTAAATTTTTGCCCAATTTTACCCACATTTTGATTAACTTGTTTACTTTCTCTCCTACTTTCTCCTACTGTACATTTTTCCGTAGGGGATTTTTTATCTACGAGTTAATTACAAACTACACAGGTTTAAATTAACTATTGTATAACATGCAAAACACACGCAAACTAAAGCCTATATAATATGTACTTGTGTATGTATATGGAAATATTGCAATTTTTCTCGTTGAAAGAAACAAATTGAAAAAAATTCTCCATTGTGGTATACATATTATTATATGGGAAAGATTTATTTTGCAAATTTTGCGAGGGAAAGCCTTTAGGGACATTTTGGGAAATATAATTTTCATTGTCGAATTCTTTTCTTGTAAATCCCAACTAGATTTATTGTTCTCTACCATTTTGTTGTTGAAAATAATCTTTACTTACATAAACATATAATATATGGCAAATATTAGTACCAGTTGTGTATTACATATAGAAGTATAAAGCTACAGTAAAATTTTGATATAGTGTCTCAGACACTAAAAATTTCATTTTTATTAATTTATCCATTCCATAAGAAGCCTTTTTAATCCTATATCTCTATACTATTCTATCATTTTTTAATTTTTCTATCCTT
This sequence comes from Nanhermannia cf. coronata Gr-Ori-00579, assembly GCA_034699045.1. Lineage (NCBI taxonomy): Eukaryota > Metazoa > Arthropoda > Arachnida > Sarcoptiformes > Nanhermanniidae > Nanhermannia > Nanhermannia cf. coronata Gr-Ori-00579. Next base: position 6,854 of record JAQIXA010001335.1, on the reverse strand, counting down.
GGAGTGATTATAAAGAAAGTATGTACACTTTCTCCATATAGAAAATCTCCATAATTTGATAAGATAATACTAAAAAAAAATTATAAAATTTTTAAATCTAAAAACTTAGAGATTGTAGTACTAGGAAAAGTTTTTATAGCTATAGATAGGCACTTTTATCTGTTTTCGATTTGAAATCACAGCTTTCTTAACATAATCAAGTGAATGAAAACCAGGATTTCAGTTAATTTGAGATAAGAATACCGCTATTAAATCTATTAAAAATTTAGAATTAGATTCTACATATATCAAAATATAGCAGAGTTATAAATGCAATCAACTTTGAAAAAATTTGTCATTAATTCGATACAAATAAATTGAAAACAGTTGAATTAAAATTTCAATAAATGGAAAATGTCAGCATTTTAATGAGTAAAATTGGTTCCTGATTAGAATTTTTTCCATTCTGCTGAATAGTCTAGGTCTAGGCAAATTATAGCACAATGTCTCTCGAGATTTCAGACATTTTTTTTGCAAAAATTCAACAATTACTTTTTTTTGCCCAAATGAACTATTACAGATATAATACAAAGAACAAGTGCCTAAAGGAAAAGGCTAAAATTAGACAAACTTTCATTTCCCCATTAAACAACATAATACTTTGCCTACCTTGTGTAAATAAAGCTCCTTTATCCATTCTCAAAAAAAGATTTTTTTATCCAGTAAGTAAATAGGGGTAGATTAGGGTTAGTTTGGAAACATTTTTGCAATTTGGAAAGCCTGTTTACGTCTGAACTTGTTATTTCTGCCTAAAATTTTCTCGATATCAAGAGAAAGCACAGATACTCTGTATCTTCAAATCAGGTCAAATAGACTAATTCAAAAATTCGAAATTGTTTCCAAACTATTCTTAATCTACCCCTATTTACTTACTGGCTGATATTTCAATTGAATGAGAAATTCAAAAGCTGAATAAGCATACCCAAAAAAAACCTCCACAAATATGCCGAAAGGGTTGAAAATGTGAAATTTTCATACTTTTTGGAATATTTACCATGTTGTTGGGTTCAGAGAAGCGTAAAATGGTATTCTTTGGGGAATTTTATTATTTCTTAAGTTGAACTGAACATTTCAAAATTTGAATATCCATTTCAAAATACCCATTTACCACTTATAATATCAGAACTACATATAATATAGTACTAGCAGGAAAATGGGGGGATATTTTGGTATTCAACTCATTTTATCACAATGAAATTTGCATCTATTTAAAGATATTTTATTATTTTTACTAGAGAAAAAAATTCCATTTTTTTGACGAGCATCTAAATTGAAATTGCAAACTTTATTGGCGGAAAATTCCGGACTATTAAAATATTCATTTCAATCTTTAATTTTTTCGCAAAAAAAGTATTAAATATATATAAATTGGATTAGTATTAGGTTGTAATAAGGCTTGGGTGTCTCTTGAAAGCTCGTAATAAATACTACCTAGATATATATAGGTACTGATACTGATACTGGGTTTGTCGAAAAAAAATCTCGAGAAATTGACAAACCCTTAAATTTAATCTAAATTGAAAAAAAGACTGGAAATTTATTTTATAATTCTTGATTATGACATTCAAATTTCTAAAAAATTATGGCGAAAGCCAATTGATTCCAATTTGATAAACTGGATTTTCATTTTCTACTTTTTTTTTTTTAGATTTTTAGGCAAAATTTTCAATTTTAAGTTCAAATTTCAGTACCGATACAAAAGATCCAAGCTTTTTTGTCATAAAGCAGAAAAATTTTAAACCAAATAAGCTAAATTTTATAACAGTTTCGCAATAGAGAAAGGTGCTTAGGATTAATGGACTTAATTTTGAGTTTATTGAAATATTCAAATGTGAAATTGGCATCTTTTTTCGCAGTCACAAAATGAAATTTTTAGAAAAATTTGAATACTAGCAGTTTTTAAGAGCATTTGGTATTAAGTTTTTTCTGAAGAGTTCTATGCCCCATTTTCTCAAGGCTTATGACAATTATAATGATAAATTTTCAAATTTTGCTAAATTTTTGTGTAATTAAAGTGCGAGCTGAGAGCTTTAAATTTCAAGTAGGTACTTGTACTACTACTATACTATGAGGCTTTTCGTGTAAAATTAATAGGAAATGAAATACTTGATTTGAAAAGCTATACTACTATTACGAGTTGTAGTTGTACCTTAAGCTCTAATATCAGTAGTAGTACTTGTAGGTATAAGGATATTATTTAGTAAATTTGGTAAAATATTCAGAAAGACTCGGTTGGTTCAGAATTTCAATTCCGCCAAGTTAAACATATATGACCTCGTTTATCCCCCCCTCAACTTACATAACACGTTTAAATAAGCCCAAATAACTAATGGGTATACAGTACTACTAGTACGAGAGAAAATACATTTTCACCTTATTACTTACTTACCAGGCCATACTTATTACATTACCCCCTGAATCCTGAACATTTGAATTCTCATATTATTATTGTGTAAAACGAGCTTTAAATTTTAGCCAAAAAAAACATTTATTTCATACACTTGCTCTCACGTGATTATCTGCAACTTTGTGTTGCCAAATCAGACTCAAAATTTCACCTAAAAACTGAAAAATATGTCCAAATTTTTCCGAATTTTGAACACATTTTTATACACTGATCGAATAGGCTACTTTTATTGATAATTTCATTTTATAGGGATTGAATAATATATTGGATTTGGATTGGAATGATAAGATAAAAAGGTTATTTTAGGTTTAATTTCGAGTTTTTAAACTGAAATTGCTACTACTATAGTATAGTTGGTAGGTACTTAAAAGTACTTGCAGTTTATAATCATATCTTTAGAGAACAGACATTCGAAATGCCTATTTGATATTATTTACTGGAGCAATTTCTTTTTAAAATTAAATTTAATGCTTTTAAATTCCTATAAAGTATAATTGCTATTTACACCCAGTAAGTACCTAACATATACAAGTACATACTTGCTATTAGAATGGCAATAAAAGTAAAAGCTCGCATGCTTCATACTGATATTCAAATGAGATAAAATATACAATCAAGCTTGAATTTGAATTCAAATTCGAATTTGATAAACTGGATTTTCATTTTCTACTTTTATTGGATTTTTAGGCAAAATTGTCGATTTCATTTCAGTACAAAATATCCAAGACTTTTTTTGCCAGAAAGCAGAAAAATTAAGCCAAATAAGTTAACTTTTATAACAGTTCAAATAATTTCCATATATGCAAAAAAAAAAACCTCTAGACTCTAGCTCTAGACCATTTATAGACATCAATATTTTTGACAATATTTTTCCAAAATTCAGGTTTTTTTATGGAAAATATGCCTAAAATAATCCTAATTTTAATTCTATTCTTGAAGGTCTATTCAATTATTGAATAATGATATTCCTATTTTGAGCATTTTGTGCTATTTCCCATATTTAAAAAAAATTGAAAATGAGTTTTTTGATAATTTTAGGCCTGAACTTGTACTCGGTTTGATTATATCGTATCGTAAATTTATTATTAGATTTCAGTTAAAATATTGTACCTATAATATGAGTACTAGAGTAAAGCTTATTTTTGGATTTTTCAAATATTTTGACTCTCTTACTTTAATCGTACATTTGACTTATGTAACTGGTTATAAAATCCAAAGATATGAATTATCACACACATTTCTCGACATTTTTATATTATCTTAAATCTTATTTGGTCTACTAGTAGTACTACTATACTTTTAGTATTTGGTTAAGATATGCAGATTATTAAATACTATTTGAAAAAAAGTATTATTTTATCGAATCTCGAAAAGTTTTGAGGGAAAAAATGTACCCCATTTTTATCGCTTAAACTTCAACTTCAACTTAAAATACTTTCAGTTTCTTAAACTTCAACTTAATCGTCTTAAAACTTGAAATAAAAGTAAAAGTTTGAACTTTTTTTTGCTACACTTTTCCCGATTGTAAAAGTCAAATAAACCCAATTTTGAGTCTGAGAGTCAAGTACTCAAGTATCTTGAAAGTGTTATAGTAGGTAGGCGTTTACCTAAGAGGTTTAAGTAAATTAATTTAATCCAATAAGGTTTATTACCTTTATCTATTGCCCAGAAAATAAAATAGTAAAAAAAAAGTAAACATAAAAATTGTGGAACTTGGGATACCCCATAAAAAGAATTGAACCAAATTTCGAAAAAATTTTATTGATAGTTTAACTTCGAAACGAGTTTTTATTTTTATTTTGTGGTTTTTTATCAACCTAAATAGTTTTAGTATCTCTTTAAACGAGTCAGTCAGTCAAATGATAGAAAATGTCAAATACAGATATTCTTAATTTTTGCCTTTAGAATGTTAATTTTCTTAATTTTTGAACTTTAGAAAATGTCAAATTTTGAATACTTGTCCTTAAAAATGTCAATTTTCTTAATTTTTGACCTTAGAAAATGTCAAATTTTGAATACTTGTCCTTAAAAATATCAAATTTTGAATACTTGTCCTTAAAATTGTCAATTTTCTTAATTTTTGACCTTAGAAAATGTCAAATTTAGAATACTTGTCCTTAAAATAGTCAATTTTCTTAATTTTTAACCTTAGAAAATGTTAAATTTTGAATTTTTTGTCCTTAAAAATGTCAATTTTCTCAACTTTTGACCTTAATAAATTCACTTACACTTTCTTAAAAGTTGGAAAAAATTGATTCCATTCATTTTTATATTTAATCAAAAATGTCAAAATTCTTAAATTAAGTCCATTGTCCATATTTGTGAATATTATGTAAAAAAAAGGTGTATTTATAAAATGACTATTTTGCCTTTTTATATGTTCTACTAAACCCTTTTTTTATAGCATTTTCTATAGCATAATTTTTTTGAAGATAAACCTCAAGAACTAACTATAGTAGGTACTAGGTATCTGTAGAAGATTTAATCAAGTTATCCTGATTAAGTTATGTTGAAACCGAAAAACTGGATTTCCTTTGAGAGAGAAAATCCTCAGATTTATTTATCCTACTTTTCTAAATCTCCAGTGGTATGTTTTTAATCTCGAATTTCACAAGTTCTAGTTGTCTTAGGCCTTGTACTACTGTGTAACCACTACTATTAGCTAAATGTAGTAGATGATCTATTTCTAAATTTTATTTCATCCCACAAGGATTTCGCAATAAAAGACAAGTTGATCGCCTACTCCTAATCTAACTAAATTATTACTACAACATACTGCTACAGATATTAGATAGTACTAGTTGGGCTAGTGTTCTTAATCTGAGGTCTTTAATAATGTAATTAATTAGCAAATGTGATCCAGACCATATATCAAAATTTAATAAGGACAAAATGAGGACAAGACACTACAGAAATATCTAAGGATACTATAGACTATACTAGTACTGGTATCATTATGAGGTTCTCTCAGAGAAATCCTCATGTATTTCTTATGAAGATCTAAGTGCTTGCTCAAAAGATCTTGGTCTTGGCGTAAATTATTACTTGAATTTCCTGAGTGCCAAATCTACCATCCAGATTTACACTCTATGTTTAGGAGGAAATACGAAAAATAAGAAATTTGAAGCTCTTTTTATCAACAAAATCCTTGGGATTATAGGACATTTGGTCAAAAAATAAATTTATCAAAATTTCTCAGATTCTCAGAAGGGATAGAACTCGTAGTGAAGTAAGCAGAATAAAATTTTTAAAAGAAATTCCAATCTAAGCTTTGATACATATGGCTGAATATTTAATTTTTTCAGCTTTTTATGACAAAATCTTCAAGATTTTGAATATCGCAGTATTTGTAGTACTGTTAATAAGCAAATATATTTGTGGTTTATTAGTTTTTCGACAGTTGACAGCTTCCTTTACATTTCTTCCCTTATTTTGGCTAAAATTTGGGCCAAATTTCGCACAATACAGTCTAGTACTAGGTATTTCATTTCGAGTAACACTTACCAGTGTACATTTTCTTTAGAAATATTCTGAATTTTCTAAAAGCTTGAGTATTTATATAAAATCCAAGCTTTTTATATTAAATCCAGCAAAGCTCAATTTTGAAATCGATTCCAGTTCCAGTCCTTTCTTCTTTTAAGGACTTGAAAGAACATAGAATATAGCAATAGTATATGAAGAAATGCGAAACTGGTTTATTTTTGGCTTTTTTTGATCTGATTTCTGTATATCATAGGAGTAAGTGAGTTAAACCTCATTTAATGTGTAAGTCACATATTATATGAAGCATAATTTCTAAACTATCGCCTGCCTAGCCAGCCAGCTTTCTATACTTTGTGAGCAGCAGCATGTGGTTTAAATTGATCTTCAAATATAATTTAAAACCACAAAAAAAAAGAAAACTGAACTGGAGAAAAAAGTCGAGAAAGAAAAATAAATTCTTTTATGACTTCACTGAACTTGCCTTGCCTTGGACCTCGACAAAAAAACTTGGTCTAATTTTTATATTTCCTAATTACTTTCACTGTAAGATCAAAGAAATATCGTAGACCATCAAGAAAGCTCGATTCAGGTAAAAAAAATCACACAAGTTTGAAAAATCTTATTTGAAATACCAGAATTTCGTTTATGTTTTTAAACTTGAAAATTTAGAAAAATATTAAATTATATTTTGATTTTCGAGTTCTTAATTTTGTTGAATTTACTTTTATACTAGAATTAGCCCATATCTACGATATGGACGCGGTAAATTCAAATTTTTAAACACAATTACTTATTTATAACACATTTACCTAATGAATTCGGTCTAGAAATGGCAATTTACAAAATTAAAAAAAATAAGATCAATTTGCCCCAGGATTTAATTTAATAATTTAGGTTTTTAGCCCAGCTTAAAGGTAGTGGCTCC
>JAQIXA010001334.1:0-25771 GCA_034699045.1 Nanhermannia cf. coronata Gr-Ori-00579 | reverse complement strand
CTTTACTTCTGTACGAAATTAACTCAAAACATTAGTATAGGTTAGGTTATGTTAGGTTAGGTTAGGTTAAGTTAGAATTTAAAAAATATTTGGATTAATTTCATACAGGGGTAAAGTGTGACTAAAAATATCGAGGTAAATTCAACCAAAATATGGACAAGATTAAATCGGAGTAATTTATAAAGATATAATTGGACTAATCTAATTAGTCAATATTTTATAACTATCCAATACTGATCAGTATTTATTAAAAAAGCTTATTCTTACTTGATTTGCTCAAACCCAACCCAATTTTGAAATTCCGAGTTCAAAAATTTCAAAATTTTCAAAATTCACCCATAATACACTATTTCTAGTTTAAGTCCTATAGAATTTGCACTTTTTTCTCAAAATTATTCAAAAATCTTCAATATTCAAAGAATATGATGATAATATTAATGTTGGTTCATATAGCCACTATAGACTATAGTACTTGTAACTTAAGTCTTATCTCTAAGCCAAAACTCAAGTCCCAAGATAAGCAGCAAACTTATTTAAAACTTTTTGAAAATCTTGAAACTTTTCAAATACTTTGAAATTATCTTCAAGTCTATAGTACCCTACCTTTATTATAGATATTAAAGTAATTATAATTTTCCTTTTGACTAATGTTGTAATGATTAATGAAGCTCACAAACCAAGTCGAAGTAAAATGGTCGTCTCTCTGTAAAGCTACACAGCTTATAGTTGATATATTTTACATGAATTATAAATTATCTCAAATGAAATGATTATTCATTAATTTATCCATTTTAAGCATGTCCAGTACTATTAGTATTAGTATAGTAAGTTGATAATGATAGTGATAGATTACAATTTAAATTTTAAACTTGACTTGTTCTACTAGTACTAGAGATATTGTACTTGGTGTAAATCGTCTGTCAGCACTATTAGTTCATAAATTTAATATCGATTTAAACACTGAAACTTAGAACTTGGTATTTATACATATATAATTTCAATTGTCTATGATTCTGATGCAAAATTCTGATCTCTTATAGTTAAAGATGTAAGAGATGTAAAAAAAAGTCATAAAAGTAGGTGCCAACAAATTAAATTAGCAATAAATTTATTTATTTATGGCCCAAATGATCATTAAAGACTTTTCAAACTCAAGTTCTTGACTTGCAAAAATTTCAAGTGAGTTCAAATGAAGATTTCAATGTTGATATCTAGATTAAGGATAGATAGATAGAATAGAAAATTAATTTTAAGCATTCTAAACCTCTAATAATGTGTATCTATGAAAAATCTAGAATTTTAAAAATTTTTTCTAATTTTGACACTTTTTGAACGAAAAGTTTGCCAAATTTTTCCAGATTTCAGATTTCAAGTTTAAGTAGATTGCATTTTCTAGCCAAAATTGACATTTTTTAAATCAAAAATTTGAATATCTCACTAAATTCTAAAAGTCAAAGGTGCCTAAAAATTAACCAAAATTTTATAATTTTTATTTAATTTTGACACTTTTTGAACGAAAAGATCATCAAACTTTGCCAGATTTCAAGTTTTGACTTCTTTTTCAATCCAAAATTGAGTGTTTTTTAATCAAAAATTTGAAAATCTTACTAAAGTCTAAAGGTCTAAAGGTGCCTAAAAAACTAACTAGAATTTTCCAATTTTTTTCTAATTTTGACACTTTTTGAACTAAAAGATTGCCAAATTTTTTCAGATTTCAGTTTAAAGTTTTGATTTCTTTTTTCAAGCCAAAATTGGTCATTTTTTATCAAAAATTTGATCCTCTCACTAAAGTCAAAATAAAAGTCAAAGGTATCTAAAAAATTTACTAAAATACAATTTTCATCTATCTAATTTTGACACTTTTTGTACAAAAAGTTTGTCAAATTTGTCAAATTTTGTCAGATTTAAAGATTGAATGTGTTTTCAAAATTGAGCATTTTTTATCGAAAATTTGATTCTCTTACTACAATCAAAAAGTTAAAGAATTTAAAGATGCATAAAGGTTTATAAATTTTCTTAACCTATAAAGGTGCTAGTTTACTATTAAAAATCTTGACAAAAATAATAATTTTTTAAAGAAATATAGGTATAGCCATTTAGTAACTGTTATTTTAGACAAAGATATTCCTGAATTAGTTGGGTATTAAGTACTAATCGTAAGGATAAGTACTAAAAATGTTCTCAATGCAATGTTCAGATGTGTATTTTTAAAAAGTTTCAAATCAACTATGTAATATGTACCTATATGAATAAGGTTTAGATTTTGTATTTTATTTGTTATTAGCTTTGACAAGGGCATGGGTAAATGTTAAATGTATATTTACTAATATTATACCAGTATATAGTATTAGTATAGTACACAAGTATATAAAGTATAAAGTGAAGGATATCTCGGCAAAGAGGTCAAAGAAGGGGAAATCTTTCTTTCTTTTTTTCCAACCACACAGCTGCTGGCAACCTGAGCTCGAGCTAAAATATTTACTCAAAAAAATCTACCTATATCTTTCCATTACAGATACAAATTATTACTTATAGTATACTTTAGTTCATATACAAATACATATACAAACATATATGTATATACATAGAATACAGAATTAGATATGTTAGAAATATATACAAGAGTTTAAAAGAGTATATACCTACCTAGTTATTAGGGTATTTACTCGCCTGTTGTCAGATTGTACTTGCCACTTGATTCACTTAATATTATTACTGATCCTTAATATTCTTATCGCAATCACCTGCACTGTACCATAAGGCTTTAGATACCTGTAATTAGATAAAAATATATTATTTTTAAACATAATTCATAATACATGTACAATTATCTAGTACTAGATATAAGAATAAAGAGTATCATTCAATTAGGTGAGGTAATGCGAGATCACAATTAAATTACCTACGTAAATGGTAAATTATTGCCAACTTATGTAAAGAAATTACTTTGAATTTTCTAATCAAAGATGTGCTAAATTATCATTGTTCAATCAAAGCCATGATTTTAAGAATGGTAGGATACTCACTATCAAAAGTATTTTTGTACTAAAAAATACTAATATTTTGTAAAAACTGTAAGTTACAAATGCATTTATTGACTAAATTTGTCTCATATTTTTATAGTTAGTTATCACAATTTTTAATTATTATTATGCTTCATTTCGTTAGGGTACTGACTGGTGTAGCTGCTGAAAAAATGCATCCTATCGAGCTAATTTTGCTTTAAAAAACTTAAAAATTTTGAGTTTTGATCGATTCTATTTTAATTTCAAAATATTTGTATAGTAATAAAGTACTGATACGAGTATCTGTCGATAGAGGATTCGATAAGAGATAAAAAATTTTAATATCAGGTTGAAGGATAATTACAGTCGAGTAAATATTAGTGTATTACCTATCTATATACTTAAATGTAGTTTATTTTATGTATATAGTACTGGATATACCTATGTATTTATAAAATATTGTAGTTCATATATGTATTCATAATCAAACTGTATGATTTAGGGGGTTTGCTAACAATAAAATAGAAATACGTAGATTGAAAGCCATGAGCTGGATTCAAAATCCCCCCTATTACAAGTATAGTAAGGTAGTTGATGAGTTTATTTTGTACAAAAGACAAATTAAACAATAGAATATGAATTACTGTATAGTACTAGTCCACCCTGTAATTTTATACAATGTTTGTATTCAAATAGTGTATGTATCGTAGTACTACCTATAGACAGATTTTTTGCAAATCATTTCTAATTTGAAATGACCCACAATACATTACTGCATAGTTAGTATGCCTAAATATTTTATTTAAAATATCTGAAATAAAAATTGAGATTTCACTATTCGAATTCCATACTCGCAGATGTAATTGCTTTCCAACTAGATTAATAGAAATTTTGCAAAAAATATGCTTTCAATGATAGCCTGGCTTGATTCTTTTTAAAAAATTTCTAGAAAATTTGATCAAATTCAATATACCTACATATATACTGTAATAGGTTGGTAAGGATTTTTATTAATTAAAGCAAAAATTGGAACTACGATTATTTATTTGAAATATGGGGGTAGATTAGAGATAGAGAAACTTTTTAAAAATTTGGACAACCAGATTTCGACTAAATCTGTTGAAATTTCCTATATCTAAATCCAAAATAGCCAAAATATTCTCGAACAAAGTGGAAAAAAACTACAGCTCTTTTATTCAAGAACAGTGTCTTCAAATTTTGAAAATTCAAAAATATGTAGATCTTGAATAGATAAAAAGATTACAAAAACCATAAAATCATTAAAAAACGAATCTCATTCTAATACGATAAATATACTGTCTTGATCATTTTTGAAAATTATTACAAATTTCTAAAATATTTCAATAAATCATCATATACAGAATATTTCAAGCAAACTACAAACTACAGATACAAATATCTATAAGAAATACATACTACTAGTAGGGTTCAAGTTGTAATTTGTTATTAAAACATGGTTCTTATTCCGCAAGATTTGTTCTGATTATCAGATTAAATCAGATTATGATTCAAGCCAGCCAAAGAAACTCAAACCCTATTACTATACCTATAAGTTTCAAGTTAAGTTTATAAATCTAATCTGAACTAATTCTACTTATGTACCTACCTATAATATGCTTTTTATATTCCATTTGGCAATAGCATTGACTTACACTTTTTTTTTGATTTTTACAAATACTAATACACTATACCTACTACAGTATACTTGTAGAATTTAGAATAGAAAAGGCTGTATAAAGCAAACCTGACCTACTTCAAATTCAATCAATCAATTTTCATTTCATTTCAGAGCAAACAACAAAAGCTTCGGCTAGGATTTTTACAGTATTACCTATCTACTTATACTTATATTAGTGATTCAATTTTCAATAGTGAGATCAATAAAAATGTAATTTATTATATTACCTATATGTACTTACACATTACACTTGGCTAAATAAGGCTTCAGACTATAGATATTACGATAAAAATGGCTAGATATTTAATTAGGATAAAAGAGCAATTAAAAATGAGCATGAGATACACGAGTAAGTGCTTAAAAGGATTTACTTACTCATTAATTTAATTACTTTTTTTTAAACTTTTATACCTTATTTGCTCAAATGTGTGTTTTTAAATGTATACTTACTCTGTGCCTGGTAAATGATCTAGTTTTGCACATAATATAAGGTACATGTATGTAGTTATCTAATAATTTATTACTAATTTACCAATTTTTTGCTTAAAAACATCATACTGAATTCAAAAAAACACCCAAATCTTTTAAATATTTTTAAGCTTTTTTTGCCAAGTAAGAATCAAAATGGTGACATGATCATTCAAATATTAAAAATTCTAAAATTATGACTCGAAATCGAAATGTTAAAATACACACTCGTATATGCACTTTGTCTATTGAAGCTCTGATTTAGTTTCCATAAAAATCTCACAACTCTAGACCATATTTATGATTGTACAAATTCTGGTTCATTTATATACATTTCTTATGAGAATCGTATGCAAAAAACACCTAAATTTCAAAATCGAAATTCTCGAAAAGTAAATATTTTCTAGATTTTACGAGTATATTTACAAAAGTAAAATGGATTCCTTAAAGTAGATTTTACTGTGATAATTAATTTATCTTGAATATTTTGTATAATTCCAATTAAAATAACTATTTATGTGTATAAACAGGTACTATAATAAGTATGTAGGTATCTACTTATATACTGTATTTATGTGTAAGTTAATATAATGACATTGTAAGCTGTAAGGCTGTTGAAAGTTGAAGGTTTTTATATACTAGTACTAGTACTTAGTACACATACAAGTAGATCTATTATAAGCCAACTATGACTGCTGTAATCATCAATTGTCAACCTCAAAACCACGCTATTGCATACACAGCAATATATTTTTAACTATTTTCTCTAGTGTCATTAAAATAATCATATTTCCCCCCTAATCTACTACATATAAAACACTAAAGTTATTATTAATGAGCATAATATTCTAGAATATATGCAAGTACTTAAGTATCTATACCCTCTACCTAAATACTAGCCATTTAAGTATAAAAATGCATCCAAAAAAACCTCAAAAATATTTTTAATACCTTTCAAAATCCAAGTTTATCCGGTCAAAAAATCTCTAATTAGGTTCAAGTATACAGTAGAACTTGAAGTTTGAAGTAAAACTAATTACACTTATCATTTAGATCCGGTCAATGTTGTGTATATAGAACTTGTCAGAAAAAAGGATTAACTTTTCTATAAGTACTAATATACAATATAGTATCTGTGATACTGTCAAAGACAATTTATTCGACTTTGATTTAAAAGCAAAGTTGACAAACTTGTAATTACAATTAAGCATAAAAATAAAATCTAGCACAGTTTTTCTTTAGCACTCTAGTATATCCACTTGTTTATACTTTATACGAGTATTATAGTGTAGACTGAAGTAAGGATGACTGAAGTACTTGTTTAAATGAAGCACATGAACAAAGTGATTCAAAGCTTTTAAGTTAGGTTTTGTGTGTGTGTGCTTTTATTATGGTTTTTTATATGCGTACAGAAGTATCTGTAGGTATACTTTCATGTGTATCTCAGTAGTCAGTAGATCCAAGTATGGTTTTTTCAATGGTTTTTTTCCGAGTTGGTGTTTTGAGAGCAGTTGTTTCTCAATCGGTGTCTGGCAGGAGACTGCCAGCACTTTTCCATGGGCCCTATATATATAAAAACCTCATATAATCTTATGGCCCCTCCCATAATGCAGAATAAGTTTTTAAACTCAACTCATCTCATTCTCTTTTGATTTGATTTACACACTACTCTCGTACTAACATTATGGTTTTTTTACTCGAAATTTTTTTTATTTTCGAGCAAAATCTTTGTAATTAAATACGCATTTTAACGCTTTATTAGGGTACCTTTGGTCGATTATTTTAAAAATCATCATTGAGAAAAACACCTTTGTCAAAAAGTAGGGTACTATAAAGTAGGGTACTGATGGTGAAAGGAATACTCGTATACCGAATTACTAAATTATTTTGCCGAAATAAGAATTGAGATGGTGCATATGGACATTTAAATTTTGAAAAATTTTACATTTTGACTTTCATGCGAAAATTGTCAAATAAAAATGTGTTATAGCACAGAATCAATCTATCTGTAATTCTGGCATATTTCGTTAAATTTATGAGATCTAAAATTTAAACGGCGGCTCTCCAATTTTTTTCTTAAAAAATTAAAAATTCTATCTAACAGTATATTTTGGTACCTTCCAAAAGATAGATAAATACTAGTTAATACACTATAACTACGAGTTTGTAGTCAACTAATTTTTGTTCTTTTATTTACTTACCTATTAGTTTAGCTCGACATTACATTTATTGAATGTAAGAATAAAACGGATATGTACTATATTCGCCTAAGATAGGGGGCTAGTACAGAGTACAGAGTATAGAATATAAGATTGCAATTACCTATCAAATATTTAAAGATTAAAATAAAAAAATGATTTTACATAGATTAGATAGTTAAGGATATCTGGATTATAATGGGGTTTTTGGCCTTTATATGAAGTTTAACTTGGTAAAGGCCTGAAAGACGAATTGATCCTTTAACATCCCTATTTACATACATGAATAGATACGAGTAGGTACCTCTAATAAATACAAAAAATTCTTGTACTAGTGTCTGTATCTGTACTGTATACATAATTACGAGTAGTATTAGATTCTAGATACTATACTCTAGGCTAGAATTAGACTTGATATCAAAAAGATGAAATATACAATTATACTTAAATATCCTATAAGTAAATAAATAGATTGATAGTTACATAGATAGATAGATTTTATATTTGTTTGGCTTTTGATCTTGTTTTCGTAAAAAAACAAATAAAATCTACTACCTCCTACTTAAAATGCGAACCTGGCAGGAGCAAAGTATTTGAATAATTTGGTACGCAGTTTGAGACGCAATTTTATAGGATTAGATTTCATTCATCATTTATTTTATGAGTACCTAAACCTATAACTTATATCCAATATTCACTATAAAGCCCTTTTGTGCGTATTTTCTTGACCATCATAAGTAGGAAATTTGTTTCAGCAACAAATATTTTACGAAGTATTTGGTAAGATAAACTGTTTCATAATTTAAATATATTCAAAATCCTAGTTAATTTAGGTAAACTAATTTTTACTTGGTTTATTTGTTTATTAATAGCTTTTAATTTCAGTTATTTGCCTATTTTTTGTTCTATCTAATAGGTTACATAATACATATTGTATCTATAAGTGAGTGTCCTTTAAAAGGTTTAGGATTAGGAAACAAAGCAAATACAGTAGATAAATGGAAAAAAGGAGTTAATTTATCTCAACATGATGTTTCTTTTTGATATCAGATAGGGGAAATATTAGTACCCTACCATGTAAGTATGGTAGTACATATACTGTAGACTGTAGTAGTAATCCAAAGTCTCAAACATTTTTCTTATTTCTTATGTCTCTGTCAGTTTACTCCTATCGATCGAATAAAAAGCGAAAAAAAAAACTTTATTTTTTGCTTTCTTTCCCCTACTTCAATTTATATTTTTTCCATTTAAATATGACAAAAAGGCCACACACAGGCATATATACCTTATAAAGGGGTTTTGGTAGAATTATAGGTACATTTCATGTATGTAAATACTGAATAGTAGTAGTATATGTATCAGTATATTATGTAAAAGTTGAAATGAAATCTATCTATTCTATTTATTTTTTGATAAGATTAGCTGGAGTCTGCTGGAGTTGGGCGAGAGTCCTATTTAATCTTACAATACACCATTTTATTTGAGATTCAAAAGTGTGATTTCAATCTTGGAATCTTGATCTTGACTTCAAAATTCTAATTTCAAAAACTGTTGTTTTGAACCTTCTCAAAATTCTTATTAAAATTTTAATAGTCATCATGTCATGTTAAGTACTTACCTTCAGTAGTTTGCTCGATATACAATTTATACCGTCATGACGGTATAATAAATAAACCAAGTTTGTAGAAAAATGTAGGTATCTTTGTCTGAAATCTTGTTTTGTTTAACGAAAAGGGAAAATACTTATTTTGATATCTTTAAGTTAGTCTCCGATTTAAACTCATCTTTATTTTGGTTGAATAAACCCCCTATAGTTTTGATCTAACCCTGTATGAAATAAGCCTAAATTTTAAAATTTTAAATCTAACCTAAATTAAACTAAAAAAAATTTCGGGTTAATATCATGCGATGGTAAAGTTATACCAAAAATATTGGGATAATTTCAACCAAAATAGAGATTAAATTAAACTTTATTGAAAAGCTACAAAATGTTTTTATAAAAATCTTGAAATTTTTTGCATCTCAGGATCAGTAAACGATTACAGAAGAACAAAACAAAATAGGTAAACAAAATTTTGTTTTTATTGTATGGAAATCTCTCGATTAAACTCTTATTGGCAGTTGCAGTGGGGTAACATTACAGATATAGATTTCATGGTATTGGTACTAGTATAGTGCTCTCTGTAGTTCGAGTAATACAGAATACTGTAAACTCACTTTTGATGCTAACTGCTAACATACTATCTTTACTGATTTTATAATTTTTTCCAAATAGTCAGAGAAGAATCAAAAGTATCTACTTGAAGAAAAGTTGACAAAACTGGGATAAAATCAAGTGGTTCATTTTGAATGTAAAAAAGGATCATAAATCTTCGAATTAAATAATTTGATCAAAATTATCTCAAGTATCAATATTTCATTTCAAGCCAATATCATTAGAAATTACAGGCATGTCCCTGCCCATGTCAAATTTTTTTTAAAACTAAAGAAAAAATATTCCTATTTACATATATTATGTTGACTTAAATTAGTAAAATTAGGAAGTAGATTATGAATAGTTCGGATCGGAGACTTATATCAATTTTCGAGACTATGAATTTTTGAAACCAGGCAGTTGTTATTTGGAAAGGCCTGAAAGGAATCTATATTGGAGGATTATAATGGGCTTTTATATGAGGCTTAACATACAAAGACCTGAAAGCCGAAGAGATCCTTTGCTTGAAAATATCTTGGCTATCTCTAGATATAATATAAAAAGTTGAGGTCAAATGCCAAATTAACAACAACTGCCTGCCTGATTCAATTTCAGGCATCTCCGAATTTCGGAGATTTCGGAGTCCGAAATCAAAAGCCAAAAAATCTTGTATTACCCAAAAGTTGATACAATTTTTGTTTGGATTTGAAGAATTTAAATTCTGAAGTCGATATTTACCAAAATTCGATAGTCGAAGCAGGGATGCATAGTCGAAGTCGAAAAATCTTTTTTTAAAAAACTTGAAAATTGAAATTGAAATTCAATTCAATTTTCAATTTTTTTTGAAAGATCAAAAAAGGTCAAAACCTCGCTTTTTTGATTGTAATTTTTAATCAAGTTTCAAGATATATTTTTGTACTTTATAATTGCTTCTAATTAGGTTAAGATGTTCAAGCCAAATATCAAAGAAATCTACTTGAAATCAATCAATTTCTACAGTCAAAGAACATTCTGTTATTCATCACAATTTCAATCACATTTACGCAGAAAGAATGATGTAATATTTAGTAAGCTAATTACAATTAATCACAATGGGACAAGGGGTATCCGGATGTCAACTATTTTTCGTAATGTGCTCAATAAAAAGTTAAATTCAAACAGTCCAACACCAAAAATACCAAAGGCTTCTAAAAAGGAAATTCAAAGGCTCTTTTCATTAGCTAAACCTGAAAAATGGAAGTTAATTAGTAAGATGATCATTTAGTAATAATAATTAAGTTCTTAAATTCTTCATTTTTATGGTTTATTACAGGTGCAATTGGACTGTTAATTATAAGGTAAATAAGGTATATTATGTTATTGCCATTTCATTTGTACCAAATTTAATATTTTTTAAGCGTAATTTGATATCTTTTTTATGGTTTTTAGTTCAGGGGTGACAATGGCCATACCATTTAATCTTGGAAAAGTAATTGACATTATTTATACTGGACTTGTGGACGAAAATAAAGCCAAAACCAAAGAGAATTTAAATAAAGTAGCTGTCTTCCTACTCTGTGTTTTCCTAATTGGTGGTGTTTGTAATTTTGGACGAGTTTATTTAATGAATATTTCAGGTATAAACAATTACTTAAAATCATCATTTAAATTATAATATAGTATTTAATTCAGCACTGAAAAATAAGATTTAGGTTTCCATTTTATATATATTTACTTAAAAATTGATGCCAAAAATCTGGTTTTAAAGAGCTGTATAACTTTAAAACAAATATCATACGCCTTTACTATTTATGAAATATCAAATGTTAAAATATTTATCATTTTCTTTTCATATTTTTAGGTCAAAGAATAACGCAGAGATTAAGAACCAATTTGTATTCCTCAATTTTAAGACAAGAGATTGCTTTCTTCGGTTTGTTTTATAATATTTATGAAAAAATCTATAAATTTTAAATAGATAGGATACCTGACTTTATTCTAAAACCTTATTGATTCTGATTCTGTTCTGTTAGATAAAAATAAAACTGGAGAATTAATCAATCGCTTATCTGCAGACACTCAATTAGTTTCACAGTCAGTTACAATGAACATCTCGGATGGTAAATTTATTTTATAAATATTTATAAGGTATATCTAATTCTAATCATTTCAGTTTTTTTTTATATTTAGGTTTGCGATCAGCTTTAATGGTAAATATTTTATTTATAAGGTATCATCTAATTCTAATATATTAGTTTTTTTATATTTAGGTATCTAGTGGAATCGGTATGATGTTTTATGTTAGCCCTCAATTAGCTTTAGTTGGCTTGAGTGTCGTACCACCAGTAGCATGGTAATAATAATTTTGATCTACATTTTTCAAAAAATATCTATAAAGTAAAAAAGGTAATTATTTTATTTTAAAGTATGGCCATTATCTATGGACGATTTGTAAGAAAAATTAGCAAAGAAGTTCAAGGTAATTAGCCTTCATAATATAAAATGTAATAAAATAATGCTATATTTCATTACTAATTAAATGTATTGGATTTTTTAGACAGTTTAGCAGCTGCAACACAAACTGCAGAAGAAAGGATATCAAATATCAGGACGGTTCGAAGTTTCGGTCAAGAAGAAAAAGAGAATAGATTATATAGCGAGAAAAATGTAAAAATTCTAGAACTCGGATATAGAGAATCTTTAGCTCGGGGAATCTTTTTCGGGATGGTAATTTATCTAAAATTTAATTTAAAACTTTTAAAAAACTCAGAATTGACTAATTTATTGTTTTATAGACAGGTAGATAAAATGAAAAGCAACTTTACGCTAAATGTTAGATTCAATCTTATTTTCAAGGTTTGAGTGGAAATTTTATAATCCTAAGTGTGCTCTATTATGGAGGTGGTTTAGTAACCGAAAATTTGATTTCAGTAGGAAGTGAGTAAAAATTCCATTAAATTGATATTGAAATTTTTGGAGATTTTAACCAATTTCTTTTAGATCTTTCGTCATTCCTTTTATATGCTGCTTACGTCGGTGTTGCTATCGGCGGACTTTCAAGTTTTTATAGCGAAGTTAATAAAGGTCTTGGTGCAACAACTAGGATTTGGGAAATAATTGATAGAGAAGCATCGATCCCTATTCAAGGTACTCATCTACTTTACGAGATTCTCTTTATTTTTAAAATGTAATTTTAAATTTTTTTTCTTGTATTTAAGGTGGATTGGTCCCATCTGGAATAATTGGAAATATAAAATTATCAAATTTAGATTTCGCATATCCAAATCGACCGGATGCATTCATATTTAAAAATGCTAGTCTTAATGTTGAGCCCGGTTCAGTAATAGCAGTAGTTGGACATTCAGGATCAGGAAAGAGTACCTTAGCTTCATTACTTTTAAGATTTTATGATGCTCAAAGCGGTAGTATTACAATTGATGGAACTGAATTGAGTGATCTTGATCCTTTTTGGATCAGACAAAATGTAGGATATGTATCGCAAGAACCGATTTTATTTAGGTACCTACCTAATTACACTTACTACTTACTTACTATCTATTATATTCTACTAAATTGAAATTTTTTAGCTGCTCAATTAAAGAAAATATCCTTTATGGCTGTACAAATCCTGATGAAATCCTCGAATCTAGAATACATGAAGTTGCACATGAATCCAATGCTCTCGAATTTATAAAGAATTTTCCTAAAAAATTTGATACCTTGGTAAGTGACCAGCCCATAACAATTGACAATATTTTTTTTACCTATGTACTATGTATTTTTTGGTTCATATTTAGGTTGGAGAACGAGGTATTCTCTTATCAGGAGGGCAAAAACAAAGAATTGGTGAAAAAAATATTACTTTAATAAATAATTAAATAGTACAGTAGGTATCTTGTTAATAGAATAATTTTATATTTCTTAAAATTAAACGAACCAAGATGATTAATTCACATTTTTTAAAAATATAGCAATTGCACGAGCTTTAATCAAGGTAAAATATATTATTCTGATTCTAATAAGTTCTAATGAATGCTTTATGTTATTAATTTAATGAACGAAAAATAATAATCCTATTTTAATTTATATAGGACCCAAAGATTTTAATATTTGACGAAGCCACGAGGTATGAAAAAGCTTCTTGTCTAACGATTAATAAATTTTTTATTACGTTATTATCTTTGGGAAAATTCATGTTTATTTTCTTTTTTTTAGCGCTTTAGACGCACAGTCCGAGTATCAAGGTACGAAAATATCCGATATTTTTGATATAATCTGTAGGTATATTCGATATTTTGATATTTTTTGTAATTTTTTGTAAAATTTAAAAAATCATCCTTTTGTTAAATTTTCACCTGTTTTTATAAACCAAATTTCGAATTTTGAAAATATCAAAAATATCATTTATGACCTGGTAAATATCAGATATATATCCAATATATTGATATCACCATTCTCTAGTAACTGTTATTAATTTTTTACTTTTCTGATTATGCAGTCCAAGTCGCTCTAGAAAGAGTAATGGGAAAAAATCGCACGTGTATAACTATAGCCCATAGACTTTCTACTATAAAAAATGCTGGTAAATAAGATCATAAAAATGGAGCAATAACTTTTCATTTTTGTTTTTCATATAATATCATTAATTGCGTCTTTTTGGTTTATTATAGACAAAATCGCTGTGCTTTCTGATGGCGCATTTGTTGAAGTTGGTACATTTGAAGAATTAATGGAAATTGAAGATGGTATATTTAGAAAACTAGTAGAAAAACAGACAATCCAGCAATAATTATAGTCATATCACAATTTAATCAAGTAGAAATTACCTACATATATATTTTATTATCTAAAATGAACAGTATTTTGAATTGTTAACGATGACATTATTATGATTCAATTGATTAAATTCATTAATTTTTAACAAGGTTTTATTTTCTATGATCTTTTTAGTTCAAAGAACTTGTTCAAATTCCAATTTTTGCAATTGTATCAAAAAATTTGAAATAGGTATAACATATATATTAAGGTACCTACTGCCTAGTACCCATGTACCATACTAATATGACACAAATCGAAATTGTAAAATACTAATATTAAAAATTAACCTACTTACCTATAACTTAATAATGAACATTGAGTGATTGAGAATTGAGTGTAGTTAGCATATAAATTACGTGTAGAATTGTGCGCTATTAACAAAGCTAGAATATACCAGCTAAAGAGATTACTTAAGCATAATATCTCATTGTCAGATAATTTTAAGGTGTTCAAGAAAGCATAAACGTTCATCATTATTTAGAAATTATCTCAATCTTAATTTTTTACAAAAATTTCGAGCAGATTACCTATATTAAGTCGAAAGTCTTGAGTCTTGGTCTTGATATGTAATCTTAAACTTACCTTTTTAACATTTTTCATAGACTTACCTTACAAAGCTAAGCTAACAGTAATACTGATATAGGTAATAATACTCTATACTAGGATAGGATAATCCCAAAATCATACAAAATTTTACCAACCGTATCAATATTCAATATGAGTTTAAAATTCTTCGCTTTAACATCCCAAAAAATCTTTAAATTATAATTTTTCTAAAATTTTCTATTATTATCATTCGATTTCTAAACTTACTAACTTTAAAATCACATTTGGTTTTTTTAAGTTGAAATTATGTGAAGTTACGCACTTACAGTTTAATTTTGACAATAAAAAAATTATTGATGAATGAATTAAATCTCTGCTGCGTTCATTCATTGAAACAAAAGTGAAATCGAACAATGTTGTTTAATTGGGCTTTAAAATTACTTCAAAGGAGCGCCTACTCGTAGTACTGTTAAGTATCGACAGTAGTTATATAGGGTACTTCAAGTGTTTGAAAGACAATTTTTATATCTTTTCAATCAGAATCAAGAATAAAGTACAAAATGATTCAGTTTGTGATTTTGAAAATATTGATTTTAATGTTGATACTGGGGTATATTGAAAGTTCAAAAATTTTAATTCTACATCCATTACATGGGGGAAGCCATAAAGTTTGTCAAAATTTTCATTTTATGGATAAAATGCTTAAAATCTTTTGAAAACCTAATCTTGTAACTTAATTTTCAAGACTTTCAAGTCTCTTGAATCTCGATCATGAGCTTAATTTTCAAGATTTGAGGATTTGAAATTTTTTAAGAATCTGATTCTGAGAGTTTTTAAGGTTTCAGAATATTTTCAGGTACAATTGAGACATTTTGGTCAAAAACTGATGGAACGAGGTCATGAGGTGACAACAGTCAGTTTCTCAAATGTCGGTGACCCATCTTGTCGAAATCAAAGTTTTGAGGGAAATTTGACGCATTACACGCTTACGGTATTTTTTTTTTCAACATTTTCGTATTCGTAATACTGATTTGTGATTTGAGAATTTTTGTCAAGGTTGAAAATTCTGATGGTAATTACCCCTACATAACCAGGGAAATGCATGGTCGATTTCGGTTTCCAATCGAATTATTTTGGGAGAAAGGTCATAACCCCCATTACCTACCTACTGATGCTTTTCAGGTTACTTTAAAAATTACAGAAACCTTATATTACGATTAGCGTACATTCTTTGGAGTTAAAAAAGTAAGTTTCAGTTTCAGATTTGTCAAAATCCGAATTTATATGACAATTTGAGTAATTTTATTTGATAATTTCTGTAAATTATTTGCCTGCTTAATAAAGCTTCAAAAAAAACCTATTCATTTTATTAGTTGACGAATTTTCGATTGAAGAATTTAAAAATGGATAACTAATTTTTCAAAATATTCACATTTTTATGAATGATTTTTTTATAGTTAATTCAGCTTCGATAACCGATTCTTGCCTCGACTTTGAAAGTTTGAACACATTTTCTACTAAAATTGAGGACAAAATCAGTTTTTCCAAACTGAATATTTTGAAAAATTAGTTATCCATTTTATTTATGAATTCACTCTTTGAAATTTCATGAATTTCATGAATTTGAATAGGTAACTGAAGCCCTTTGTCGAACTCTGATGAGCTCAAAAAATTTACAAAATTTCCTCAAATCTGAAAACTTCGATGGTGCCATAATAGACCTCATATCGAATGAATGTGGATTAGGATTTCTTCATTTGCTTCAAATACCTACAGTAATTGGATATTGGGCTCTTTTTCCAGTTGGTTAGACTTATTTATATAACACTTGAAATTTTACACTTTTTGTAATATAATATTTTCAAAATTATAAAAATTTCTAGGTGGAGAAATTGATTACATAAGCCCAATCTTTACACCACCTTCATATGTTCCTGCATTTTTTTCAAAACTTACTCAAGATATGACTTTCACCCAAAGAATGTGGAATACCTATATGAAATTCGGCTCGTATCTTGTCATGTACGTCAATTTAAAGTATAAAATGAAAAATTCATTCAAATCTGAACTTTTTGAATCATTTAGAATAAGATAGGGTATTTAAGCTAATAACTTTAACTTTAAAACTTAAGCTATATAATAACTTTAAAAAGCAAAAAGCAGCATTTCAATAATTGAAAATGTTCATTGTACGAGTACCCTACAATGGAATATTAGGTAATTTTAAAAACCAAAGTTGAATTTTTTTCTAGGTCGATACAATTATATCTTTCGAACAAGTATATGAGAGGTTACAACCCTTGGATGCCAAAATCTGAAGAGATGATTGCAAATTTATCTGGGATTCTGATAAACACAGATCCATCACTGTATCAACCCATTTTGTTACCTCAAAATGCAATTTTTGTCGGTTGTATGCAATGCAAATCCAGACCTGATCCTTTACCAATGGTATAAAATAAAATTACAAAAAAAGCTACACCTTTACTTCGTATCTTACGATTAGATCAACAAATTCTAAAAATTTTCTAAGAATTTTAAAATTTTGGAATTCAAGATATTTTTATAATATTGGGCATTACTGATTTAAAGATACTTTTTATATAACTAGGTAAGTAGTTAGTAATACCTATTGTGTGTGGCTTTGGGTTATTAAGGGCTCCGATTTAATCTCATCCCTATTTTGATTGCATATGCCCCTATATTTTTGATCTAACTTTGCCTTTGATGATTTAAAAAAAATTTGTCCTTTTCTTTGTCTATTGGTATTGATACAACAAGAAGCAGATAGCTAGATAAATCTGATAGTTTGAATTTTGATCAAAATTTTGGAATTTAAAACATGCTCCTTTACTGAAATTATTATGAAAATTTGATTGAATTATTTTTAGAAAATGGTCATTTTATCATGTTTTTTATCATTCCAAATTTTGACACTTTAGTATAGTATCTCAAACTTGACATTTAGAATTTTGGCAAAATTCTCTACCTATAATATTGTTCTCCTTTTTACACACACTACGCAAATTTCGATTAACTTTGACTATTTTGCCAAATCTCTCTCTCTAGAGATCACAATATTCTAAAAATACTCTTTTCGATTTGACTTTTCTTTAAAACTTTCTCCAAAAAAAACCCAAAAATATTCAAAGGAGATAATCAAAGTGTTTTTTTCACCCACAAATGTACTCTGTAAATTTGTATTTTGTAACATATAAAATGTATGTTAAATGAATACAAATTAATTCGAATCAATGGGGTAAATGTGATTATCTGAGAAAAAAAGCTTTAAATATTTATCATCAAGGTTTATTTCCTCCTATATTTTGTATTTATATGCAAATATTTTTTATCTTTACTTTGAAATGGGTGTATGAATGTGATTCATGCTTGGAGAAGCGAAAATTATTATTTTTTAAAAGCATCCTTAGCAGTTAGCTTGCTTTGCCTATAAGTTATAAGGATTATTTTGTTCGCATTTTTGTTTCATTTTTTTGTTTAAAGATACAACTTCAATTGGATAAATATTCTTTACCTAAACACTTTGTAGCTTCAAAAATTGCAAAAAAAAACACTCAAGTTAGGTCTTGAGGTTAGATTAGATTAGGGATAGGTCCAGTGTTTTGATTCGATGTCAATTTTTAAAACAGTTTTATGCAAAGTTTATCATCGAGATTGCTAAAATTTGTATATTTTTTTTCGAATTTATAGAAATTTTGACCATTTTTCCAGAAATTTTGAACGAAATTTTGAGCATTTTGGTCGAATTTTTAGATTTTTTTTAGATTATTGCAGAATTTTATGTAAAGTTTTGAGCATTTTGGGTGAAATTTTTGTTATAAAATTTCTAAATTTTCTTTAACATTTTAGGAATTAGTGAATTTTATGGAGAGTTCTGGACGTTTTGGTGTAATCCTCTTTTCAATGGGAGCCTCATTTGACATAAAAGTGGCAAAAAATTTGATTCCACAAATTTTTAGAGCATTTTCAAAACTAGATCAAAAAGTCCTGATGAAAGGAAATCGAGCTGAATTGGAAATGTTCTTTGAAATCCCGAAAAATGTCAAAATCCTCGATTGGATACCACAACAAGATATTCTTGGTAGGTTTAACCAAAAATAAATCTAAACCACAACTATCCTATACCAGAATAGTACCCTACAGTACATATAAAGAGAAATAGGCAATATTTTAGACCAAATCCTTTTAGACCCTACAATTAATCTGATAATAGTATAAAGATAGTCATTAGATCTGCTAGTACAATGGTTTTTTTGCATTGTTTAGTGCAAAAATGCATTTTGCAATGTTTCACTGCAATAAGCAGCACATATATATCTGTATTTACTTAAGTATAGAGTTAATTTAACTTTTCAAATCCAAGTCCGAATCTAAAAATGCTTTTTAATGCTCTAAAAAGCACATAATACGAGTAGATTTGAATCTGTGAAGATCTTTACCCATTTTTTTAGAAAAAGAGAGTTAATACATATATCAGTATTTAGTAAGTAATTATTTTAAGACATTTTTCAAGTATACAGTTATATTTGGTTTTTATAGGTCATCGAAAAACGAGGCTATTTTTTGGCCACTTTGGTTTACACGGGGTCAACGAAGCTATTTGGCATAATAAACCCATTATCGGTAAAAAAAAATTTTTTAAGACTTATATCCTGACATGTTGATTTTCAAAAATTTACAAAAATTTAGAATAAGTACCTAATAATACTATCAGTACCTAATAAATTGTTTGATAAGATACACTTTAAGTAGGTAATTGTAGTGAAATTTAGGTTAATTATGCTGTTAGTATTAAGTATCTATAATCCAAGGATAGAAGTTTTTTGACCGAATGTCTTTGAACCAAAAATGACCTTGAGGGTTGACCTTTTATTTCTCTAATTTCTCTATTTATTCGATTCAATTTCAGGAATTGCAATATTTGGTGACCAGGTAAAATTTCAAAACTTTCAAAATAAATACAAGTTAGGTACTAATCTGTAATTAAAGTTTCACTTTTGAACAAGTACATACTATATTAGTATCGTACTATAGTATGGATATGGTACTTTTTACTTTGGATTTTGGATAAGGGCTAAGTTAGTGGGCGTTCCCATAGGCTGGAAAATAAATGGCAAACAATTTACGATTAGCTCGAGACACAAGAAGGAATTGTAAAATTGCACTCTGACCTTTCCTTCTATAATTCTAATAATAATTATATGTAATACTTACTGGTGACTGGTGCATACTTTATAAAGAACTAGATTATACATAAGTAAGTTATGCAAATGCAAACTATCTAATATAAAATACATTTATTTTATCAAAATTTAGCAAATCCTAAACATTATTTTGAATGGTCCAATACAATTGGCCATAAAATATTCAAATCAATTCAAAATCAAACTTTAGATTTAAATTATTAAATATGATGCTTACTAATATACATACTATATACCTATACTATCTATATATGGGTAAGTTTCTTTATAATTTGGCGACAATTTCAGCTCAAATTTTGCAAATTTCTAGTCGAACTAACCACAACTTAAGACATCTATAGATTAACATTTTCGAATTTTTTGTCATTTCAAAATCAAGCGGAGTTCAATAGTTATTTTCTAAAATTTCCTGAAAATACAAAGTATCTTATTGTTAATATCTTGCAGTTAAATTTTATATGTATATAATACATTTGAAAATTTTGGTTTTTCTTGATCTTCTATATAGGTATATATGAGTATAATTTTAAGGTATTCAAGTTAAATATTAGAAATTATTTGATTTTAAATAGGGCAAAAATAAAGTGCAAATCAAAACCCGAGGAATTCATAAGTATTCGTTTCATGCTCCATTTGAATTTTGAATATCAAAATTATTGGCCCATTTCTCCACTACTTATTTGCTATTTTGGGCATCATTTTTTCCCTCAAAATTCTGGGCAGAATCCCAAAAACCCTTTAATAAATATACTCTGTACATAGTACAGTCCCAAGTATCAAGGCTATGAAATGTCCATTCAATAAATATGCCAATTTATTATAAATATAACTGATGAGTATATGAGTAAAGTACTCGTATTTCGTATAGGTATTATAGTCTAGACTTAAAAGTCAAAGTCCAAAAGTCCAACCTTTTTAGTTTCTCAAGCTATAAGATATGTTCATACTGTAGTGTATCTACAAAGTATATAAGAACTTGTTTATTTTAGGTAGGTACATTTTACTTTTTCTTTGAGCAATTTTTTGTATTCGTATTTTTTTATTTTTATGAAATAGTTTGATGTCCAGACCAGACTTGAGGAAAAAGGGCTGGCCATTGGGTTGAGTAAGACTTGTACCGAATTAGAAATCCTCAGAGCAATTCAAACTATTCTCACGAATACCAGGTAGGAATTTTGATGAGATAAATTTGCCAAAAATAAAATGTGAAAAATCCATTCTAAAAGCTATCAACCTAACGAAAAATCTTGTAAAATTTTGTAAAAACTTGCTTCAAATGAATCAGATAGATATTTTTGAAAACTAAACTAAACCTAAAAATTTCGAATTGAGGAGAAGCGAGCTTCAGAGTGCAAAAACCACACCCGAAATAACTATAACTAGTTGTATAAAGATTTACAAAAAATTTCAAGATTTTATTTGGACGTTTATTTGCTCGTCTCCTCTTCAATAAAAAAAAGTGTAAAAAATGGATTTCAGTTTGACTTTTATCCTTTTTTATACTACTTACCTATACTTATAGTACGACTGTGAGGATGGCTGAGGCTTCAAAACTTTTTCGAGATCAAAAAGAGCACCCCATGACAAGGGCCCTGTGGTTTATCGAATATCTGATGAGAAATCGAGGTGGGGAACATCTCAAGTCCGCATCTAGGTTCGTTTGAAATTTCCAAAAGTTCTTGAAATCAATAAAATTAAGCTAAAAAATAACCTTATACCTACAAAGATATAAGAGGATAGTAAATCGTAAAAAGGTAATTATAGGCACATCTTAATAATAATAAATAAAAATAGAGGAAGAAATAGCGGAATATCTTTAAATTATTTAGGAGCAAATTTTACGACTATAATTTCTCAATTGGAAATAATTTTATGCAAAATTTATTAAAAATTCTCTATTAAAATTAACAAAAGTCCTTGGCGATTCAAATGAGATAAAAAGTATCTTGTCAAATGCAAATAGTCATATTTTTTATGCTAATTTGATTGATATCACAATTTCTGATTGAAACCCTTAAAATTTGTTTTTTCTAGGTTTCTTAACATATTTCAACTCTATTGTATCGATGTGTTTCTTGGATTTCTTCTAATTTTTCTAATATCCATGCTAATACTGGTGAAAATATGCATTCAAATATTTCAAATGTCAAAAGAGTTGTTCCATGTCAGAGTGGCATTTGGCCCAGTTCTACTTCTTTCTCTTTTGGGTCGAAAACCCGAAGAAAATTTTGAGCTCGAAGTGAAACGGAAATTTGAGTAAAATTTGCATATTCTTATCTTAATTACTAAACATTGATTACGCAATTTCACTATTACTTCTACTTAACTCTATACTGT
The DNA here is from genome assembly GCA_034699045.1 of Nanhermannia cf. coronata Gr-Ori-00579. NCBI lineage: Eukaryota > Metazoa > Arthropoda > Arachnida > Sarcoptiformes > Nanhermanniidae > Nanhermannia > Nanhermannia cf. coronata Gr-Ori-00579. The sequence continues at coordinate 3,302 of JAQIXA010001334.1, read as the reverse complement.
TATGTACTACTACAATTAGGTACTACTAATATTCTGTAATAAAATGCCTTTACGAGTAGAGCTAATTATAATTATAATTAGAGCAAAGCTATTGTAAATCCTAATTAATAAAGTCAATAATTGAGCTCAGAAATGGGTAGGAAACTGGTTCTTAAGGCCCCAATTGCCAATAAACTAATTTGCATTTTCCTCCTAATAAAAATTAACATCGTGTTATTATTTTAGCCTATAGTACTGTAGTAGTACTTACTATGTCAAGTATTTCCTATACAGTATAGTCTAAACATCAAAACCATCAAAAAGAGCCTATTATTAACGGTTATATCTAAAAAGTATACGAAATATCGAGCTAAAAATGCTTTTTCTGGGCTAAAACTGGTGTTTTTTTGCATAAAAAAGTACCATTATTTTTGTAGTAATAGTATCTAGGTATCCTACTAGGATACTCTAGGTAGGTGAGAACGATGCCCTAAAAAGTGTTCTGAGGGGAGCAACAAATATCCCGATATTTTCATTTATTATTATTTATAACCACACCTTACTTACCTATACTTGGCAAGTAAAAAGATCTGTAGCTCAGAAAAAAAATATTTTGTAAGTAAAAGGCTCGGTTCTACTTTTAAAATATCGAAAATTTAGATTCCGATTGGAAAATAAATAAAATGTATCACTCAAATTGCCATATTTAAGATATTTAAAGTTTCCATCAGCTTGAAGTTTATTTGATATTTGAAAAAAAATTGTCAAACTTTCTCCAAAATTTTTGATTTTAGGTTTTTTATAAAAAATCGACATTACATAATAGATGTAATATCAGTAAGGTAGATAAAAAATTTAAAATTTTTGCAAGATACTTGTAACTTTCCTTTTCATATAATATGATTACCTAAATAGAAGTATATTTAATAACAGAATTTTAAAAAAATAGTATTTATAGTCAGGTAAAAGTACTTTTTTTATTAGATTTCTCCAGACTTTTATATCTTATTTAGGTTTGTCATTTGACTAGTCTAGCCTATATGCACTAGTATGGCTATTTTGAGGCTATTTTCGAGAAATGAGGCTTATCTTTTTTTGTGAATAATGGACTTTGATATGAAAAAAAGGAGAATTTAAGTAGAGATATAAATATAAAATATGCTTGTTGTAATACTCATACACATACTCATACAAGGTACCTAATATAATGTCTAGTTATAAGTACCCTACATACCTATACTATATGTAGGGTACTGTCGAAAAAAGCTCTCAGGTATTTTTCAACTACAAAGGTAAGCGAAATTGCCATTTTTTGGCCTATTCTTTTTTCACTTATCTTTTGTTGATCCTTACAGTAAGTATTTTTAGTTACGAGTACCTACTCGTATGTACTTACAGAGTTGGGCAATTTCTCATTTTATCTTTAAATTGAATTTTAATTTTTAAATACCTACAAAGTACCTTACATTCTTAATTTATATTTTAAGAATTTTATAAAGTAGGAAATTGACAATTGTAGATCCTATTTTGAAATTCAGGAAATTCTACAAAAATCCCAATCCCGGATACGTAGTAGCCTAGAGGCTTGAAATTTTTAAACAAAAAGGTATATAGAATTACCTAAAATTTTCTATAGGTCTTTCAGTTATACTTTTTGATTTCAGACTGTTTCTACTACCTAAAATTACAATAAAATAACTATTTTTTGAGGTACCCAGATTTCAATTATGCCTTTTATAGCATATAGCATATGATCAGTTATAAAAATACAAAAAATTTAGTCCAATCTCTAAAAAACAACATATCTCTAATCGTAAGTACAGATATGTTGTATGTTGTAAAAACAACATATAAGTGTAATTGTATTACATTCTTTAAAAGTGAAAGGCCAACTTTTCTAGGATAAATATTTTCATATGTAAAAAGCTACTTAATTATTTAGATTGAAAATTTTTCGTAAATTTCTCTTTTTCAGATTATTTAATAATTATATCATACTCGTAATTCAGTTCTGAAAAATAAAATGAGTGTCAGTTTCGGAAGTCAAGAAATTGTCGATGTAGAACCGTGGTCAAAATTAGGTTTTTTAGAATTGAAAAAACTCGCAATGTCTAGACATATTAAAGAACTTTTTGTAAGAAATTTTTAAATATTGGGGGTCAAAATTTATCCTGATATTTTGATACATACGAGTTTTAGAACTGGCTTATTTCAAAAATCATGAATAACTTAAAGTCCGGATATTTTTTATATCAAAAAAGTAAAATACAAGTTAATACTGGCAGATTACAGAATCAAGTTTAAAAGTAGCAAATTTTTGCAATTTTAAGAGATCTCTTGAAGATTTGAACAAATTTTTAAGACTTAAAAAATAAGTTACGAGTAGTAAAATGTGGTTTAGAGGTATTTTAGGTTGAAGAATTGCTCATATTTAAAACCGTTCTAAATTTTTTTGAATTGAGTTATAAATATTTTGAAATATATGTGTACCTATGTATTGTAAATTCGATTATAGATTGATAAAATTTTAGAGCTTGCCCACTGGTGTAAATACGCAGCAGGATTTTAACCGGACCAGACCAGGTAGGAAGTAGTATATCCTATAATAGTAGGCAGTATTGTATTACTCGTACTTTGCTGGAAAAAAGGTAAAAAGTAAAAAGTCTCGAAAAATTCGAAAGTCTCCAGCAGGCCAATAAAGCCTCATTTCTCCATAAGGCTTCATTGCACCTGATAGCCAATGTCCAATAACATCAAGCTACTTTACATTACTACATTATTTCGACCAAAATAAAATAAAATTCTACTCAACTACATAGGTATATCCTTACTGTATATGTGCATAGTATAGGGTACTTAAACAGATAGCTTCAAGATAAAAGCTCTTAGCTAAAAATACCTGCTGAAAACTTCAAATTCTCCCAGTCCAAATTGATATTGAATATTTGTCAAGTACAAGTATCTACCTATCTATTTCAAATTTCAAATTCTATTCACAGAAATGTCTATTTAAATGTATCTACAAGAATTGAACAAGAATTTTTCTCAAGATCAAGAGCTGAAATTTTATTTCAATTTATATTAATCAATTACATATTTGATAAATTCTAAAATTTCTAAAAATAAAAGTACCCTAACTATTGTACTACGAGTATTTAAACTTATCTTGAGACTATCTTTACATGTAATTTTTAAGATGTTATCAAAGTTCAAAGTCAAAATACTTTTTTTTTAATTTCTTAGACTTTATATATGTATGGTATGATTTAAACCATTTTCGAGATACTAGTCCATTTCTTGAGTTTATTGAATACTTGTAGGAC
>JAQIXA010001333.1:0-25773 GCA_034699045.1 Nanhermannia cf. coronata Gr-Ori-00579 | reverse complement strand
TAAATTTTTTTTGGTGTTCACACTTTACAAGGATTTACCCTATTGGGAATTTATGGCGGTTATTGTGACTGGGTATGAATTTTACCTAAAATAAGAGAAAGTTTTGACTATTTTAGAGGTATTTTATATAGAAATTCGGCCGTATTTTTAGTTAAGGCACCTACATACCACTCGAGTCTTGAGGTAAAAACTGAGAAATCTTTTTAAAAAAAGTCTCAAAAAAGTCGAATATTTGAAATGGGTAACTCTCACTTTCACTTTCTTGAAGAAATATTTATGGAGAAAGTTTTTTGTCGTGCATGAATTTCTTTTCCTAGATAAAATAAATAGATTCCATATGTCTCAAGTCAGGCTTGAACGATAAGATAAAGTTTAAGTAATAGTATAATATTATGCTTTACTAAGCAAATATAAATAGTACCCTACATACATACTATACGGTATACCCTCAAGTACTAAATTTACAATTCGTAGATTTCAAAAAGTCGAGAAATTTCTATTCGATATGTTTGGCTTCAGATTAGACTTGTTAAAGTCATAGGGTAGTAAAGTACAAAGTAGGTAAATACTAATAGATCAATATTGCACATTCAATATTTTATTCAATTTTTGTCACATTTAAACCATATATTTGTTATCTAATTTTTTTATCTTTGATCTTACAAAACGTAAATTATTCAAATATATTTCAGAAAAAGCTCTATAAAATTTTCTATAGTTAGATTTTATTAATTTAGAGCTAAATTTTACTAATTTTTAGACAATATTGATTGTTTTACTGTTTTTTTTTAATTTCAGAAGATCGTTCTACTATCGGAAGTGGTGAATATACTTCAGCATTGTTTCGAGGTCATTCTTGGGTCGCATTTCCAGTTCTACATGATGTAAGAAATATTACAAAAATTAAAGATACTAATGTCTAATTTGAAATTTTTGCAAAGGCTTATATGTCAGATCAAATCTCGCTAGAATTTCGACCTGAATCACCAAATGGGATTTTACTTTTGACTGGTAAGTTTAGATTTTGGATTTAGAGAAAGTAAGTTTAGGTACTTACGCTAGTTGCAATTCTAAATCCTAATCTGTGATATTAAATTTTATTTTATTTTTACTAGGGGAAAGAGACGACCTTTCTGGAGATTTTCTAACACTTTTCATTCGAGATTCTTATCTTGAGTTTAGGTAATATGAGTTTTAGTGCTATATAAATGCTTTAATTGCCTTCTCTATACTTTATTTATATTTATATCAGTACAGTATCCTTAAAGGTATAGGGTCTTTGTATTAGGATATAAAAGTAAATTGTTTAAATTAACAGTTTTGTCAAATTAATGAAAAGCTCAGAGCAAAGACTTAATTCTGTAATTCTGTGCCAATAAATGAGCTTGGGAATTTGAAATTCACCATTTAAGCCAGTTAATTCAAGTCAAAGTCAATGTCAGAATTTGTCTAGACATTCAAAAACTTGATCTCGAGGGATTATGTTATACTTTAATCTCAATTTTCTTAAGTCTTGACTTGGAGTCTGAAGGTATTTATCTTATAAACAGTTAAAGAAAAAGTCAAGTCTACAGTATATATATAAATGCTCCTAATTTCAAGTAGAAAAATGTTATAAACCGATATTTTTTGCTTTAAAAACAATTAAGTAGCCGATGATAATCAATATAATTTTTAAATCCTTTCATAATTTTTGAACTTTTTTGGCAAGTAATGATAATGTAATGATAGGAAAGACCCATTTTTATCCAAAGACCTCCAAACTTTAAAATAATATGCAAAAATCTGTAAAATTTTGCAAAAATTTGTAAATCTGCAAACCTGATTTTTGTTTCAAAATCTCTGTATTTACTACCAAACTTGACTGGATAATAAAATTAAATGAAACTGTTAGAGCTTAAAATCCAAGCTTACTTAAAGAGTATTTGATGACATTCATGCGAAAATAAAGTTTTTGATATATTTTAATTTTACTTATCAAAGCTTGTAGTTTTGTACTCGCAGTAAAACTTTATTTTAAATCTAAATAAACCTATCTATCAAATTGAAGGCAAAACTTTGGATTTGGATTTTGAGCTCATTATAAATCTGTTATTGAGAGATATGAAAGCTAAATACAACTTTTAGTATCTATAACTTTCTCTAGCTTTCATTTTTACTAGAGCTAGGCTAGATTAGACCTAATTAATTTGTTTTTTACTATTAGTACATAGTCATAGTACTAATACAGACTAATAGTATCTACAAAATAAACTCAAATTATAATTCTTACCTACATAGATTTGATTGTGGATCTGGACAAGGACAAGTACGATCTTCACATCCAGTCCAATTGCAAAAATGGAATAAAGTTAACATAATGAGAAGGTAAAATACTTTTTTTAAATTTGAAATTAAATTTTACAAGTGATTCAAAGCAATTTAAAGTAATTATAAATATATCAAATTTTTCTTTTTTGTAGAAAATGGGATGGTTGGTTACAATTAAACGATGGACCATTCACTCAGGGCAGAAGCAAGGTATGTATATAGTAATAAAATGTAAAATTATCTTAAATTGAGTCTTAAAAATAAGATTTGGACCTTGTTTTTAATCCCGTAATTATGAGGACATCTTTAAAAAATGTAATTTTTTTATAAATTTAGGGACTTTTCTCTCGAATAACTTTCCGTCAACCAGTTATAATCGGCGGAGCTGGAAATATATCCCTTACAACTTCATCAAGTTCTTCAAATTCACCATTAGAGTTAGAATCCGAGACGGAGGTTTCTTCATTCCCATCATTTACATCAACTTCAACACCACCTGAACAAATCGAAGCCTCACATTCAACTTCACCTAATGGAACGACACCTGCCGGTGAAGAAGAATCGACCATCAAAATCTTGAAAAATATTGGTGGATTTAAAGGATGCATAAAAAACTTGGTAAATATCTGGATAAAAAAAACCTTGGATTTGACAATGATTATGATTATAAATAGTTTTTGGCTAGAAAAATGAAAATTGGATATTTAAAATAATGATTTTGTGTCCCTGTAGGTTATCAATGATAGGACTTATCGTTTTGGGCTGGAGCCAGTATCTGGTGATGCAATCTCTGGTTTTGATATAGGTAAGTAAAGTTCTTATTAAAGTCCTTACATTTTTCTTTAGATACCTACTTATATACCTAGACCTGGCCTAGTTTAAATTTGAATAATAGTCAAAAAATTGCACAAATGTACCATTAGAACTAGCACAGTATTTTTGCCAAATCTGAGATCATGTACTTTTATGGGTTATTACTACTAGTATGAAAAGTTTTATTAGTTTTTCAAATCATTCATAAATTTTTTGAGCAAATGTTCAACATGATATTTTGCAAATGCTCTTATTAGAAAAGATCGATATTCTCGAGTATGCTTTTTATAACCAGAATATTTGAAAAAGTTTTACATTTCAAAAGAATTAATAAAAATTTACGTTTTCGTATATATCAGCTTGAGGGCTCAAATTTATATTCAAAAAATGTGACATGGTTTTGTTATTCGGGGATCGTCGGATAATTTTGAAATTGAATTTTAATAAAAGACAAAAATTTTGGTCGAAACTTTCAAAATTTTGACAATTTCAATCCAGTCTATAATGATAGGCAATAGTAATACTATAATAGGTCTAATTTCAAGTTTTATTTTCTAAAAATTTTGATTTTAGAACTAAAATAGCATGAAAAAATGCCTTGTTTTCTACCAGTAGGTCACATTATGTTCAAAAATTGAGAATTTTGACTTTTTCTTCTTTTCTTTGTAAATCAGAGTATATGTAAATATATATAGGGTACTGTTGGTTATGTACTCGTATAAGTATGAGTAAATGCAATATTGAATATTTGTTGAAAAAGAGAATTGTAAATGCACAGTGAATTTTAATTTTTTATCCAAATAGTCAAATTCAGGCAGGCATTTACAAAATTTACATGCGATTTCTTATACCTAATAATAAAGTCTCAAGTCTATGTATACTCGTATTTGCTTTTTCCAGTCATTTCCATTCAAATTTTGTATTTTTATGAAAGGCTTTTTATCCTTTACATTCCCATATACATATATTCATTTACTAGCAGTACTCTTCTAGATAGTTTTGTGTAGAATCCTTTGGGAAAAGTTTATTTTTTAATTCTGAAACTTGTATTGACATATTTAGAGCAAAAAAGGAAAAGTTGGCAAAATATTTGCGCTAGATTTGCTTTCAAAAAAGGATCCTTTGAGATTTGAATAAATAAGAGTTACAAAGTAAATTATACAAATATGTTGTGTTGTAACTGACTTGTACTAGTACTAATATACATATATCTCTAGTGTATTAGAAATTTGATCAAGTATTAATTTTAATCACAAATAAACCCTATATTATAATACCCATAAACTGACAGTAGGATACTTTAAATAACTTATTTCGAATGCCAAAAAAGACCAGAAATTGACATATTTTTTAAAATTTTATAAACAGAACAATGCAATGACCAAAGTATCTGTGACCTCATTAAATGTCACCATGGTGGACAATGTGTGGTCCAGAAGGAAGAATCAACATCCTGTCTTTGTCCATTGGTAATTTAAGCGATACTTAATACTAGTAAATAGGTTCAAAGTATAACTCTGGTATGATTTCAAATTTTTAAAGGGATTTACTGGCCGATTTTGCGAATATTCACTTGATCTTCAGGTAAGTCTACACTTTTATATAATGTTTAGAAATCTTTAGGAATTTCTGAATTATATTTGAAAGTGATTTTTAAAGAGGCTTAAATTCATGAAAAATATCAGGTTTTGAAATAAACTGGTATTTTTTGAACTTTTTGGGTTATTTTTGTGAATTCCTTGAAGTGTTTTTATTGTAAATGTGAAAAGAAAGTCAAATGGTCAAATCTTTAAAAGTTAGGTTATTGACCGAGATCATTCATAAATAATGTATTGAATTTATTACATAACCATGTACTTGAATGGTTTTTTTAGATTCCATCTTTTAATGGATCTTCATATCTCAAGGTACGTATTCTTATTAGCTTTTTTCAACAGTATATTAGACCTTGTTTTTTATTCATATATTATTTTCATATCTAAAGTATGAGGGACTTGGACTTTCAAGAGTCCTTTCATGGCTCGAATTGGAGTTGGTGCTAAAAATTGATGCCATGGATGGACTTGTAAGAATTCATTTTATTTTATAATTTAAAATATAAAAATACATTTACGAGTATACAGTCTAAATACGAATTTCTTGTATTTTTTTAGATACTTTATAATGGCTACTGTATAGATGGTACAATGGATTTCATCTCTCTCATAGTTGACCAAGGGCATTTGGAATTTGCTATCGATCTCGGAACTGGAACTGCTTTTATAAGGTAATGTACACAATTGAATTTCTTCATATTGTCATTCTACATAATATTATTTTGAAAATTACAAAAATACCTTACCTATACGAGTATAAAATCCTAAAATCTCTATTGAAGGCTATATTATCTATCTGTAAGGTCATCTTGATAAATAAGTGAAGTTTTCGACCTCAATTTTTTTTTTAAATGCTAAATTTTTCTAGTTTTTGTAGATTTTAGCACAATATTTTCATAAGATTTTTAGTAAAAATATATGCGATTACAGGAATTTATTTTATTTGTCTATTTTGAACATATATATAACATTTTCAGGGTTTTTTAAACGATATTTTAGGAAAATACGGCGATATACATACTACTCCTTTATAAAGATATTTTTGCATAATATTCTGTATATGACATAATAAAGAAATAATTTGGATTATAAAAAATATTTTTTGAGATTTTCTTGAAGAATTTTGAGGTTTTTTGGAAAATATAAGAAATTTTTGGGATTTTTGCTACACATATAGGTAGTTGGTGCTACTTATAGAGAAATTTTATCGTAGAATGTTTTCTTACATCTTTTGACCTCACATCGAAATCGAGTCCAGTCAAAAGGTAGATAGTATTCCCAATTGATTTACGATCTCTTTCTCCCAACTATTTTTTCCACTTTCTTTCCTCAAAAAAACATGTCTAGTGTATATTTAATGATTCGTACTGAGTAATAAATTGATTACATATACTACTACCTACTATACTAGTTATATATGTGTATGTACATACTTGTAGTACTTACCTTCTAGATAGAAAAATTTGAACTTTCAATGAATTTGTTTTCCCCTAATAGAATATTTAACAAGTCTCAGGCCTATCTATCAGTACAGTAGGTAGGATACTTATATACAATAAAATTATAATGGACTATTCAATACAATACTTAGGAATATAGTTATCTAAACACTTTGAAAATTGAATTTTTTCGTGGTCAGAAATACCTTTGAGTATTTTATACAAACCTAAATATAAACCTAAAGTTCTATCTGTAACTGTAAAGTCTAAAGTAGTGGTCACTTGAAACTTGAATAAATCAATATTTTATAAATTTTGTCGACTCCTACACTTTACCCCGTATGCTCATATTACGGCTGGCACTGCTGGTATTTACCTACTTTAAATAAGTAGTTCAAACAAAAATAGAATTATTTCAGAATCGGGAATTGAAATCGAGATATGAATAAGTAAATAGTTTCATAAATCATTTCCTTACCGATATATTATTATCATATCAAATGTAATTTTAAATTCAAATTCAGAATATGTTACTACAAATAGCTTAAATATTTAAAATGTTTACTATTTCTTGAAAATTTGAAAAGCAAAGCTCATGTAATTATATAACTGTCTATAAAATTGAGAAATTAGATTTCAGAAAAGTCTTTATTTGCAATATATATCCTAGTAAGGAATTAATAGATGATTTTAAAGATGATTAAATAAACTTATTTATCTGTAGGAGTGAAAGGCCAATAGCGTTGGGCGAATGGCATCGGATTTTGATCTCTCGGACTTCTAGGCTCATTTCTCTCAAGATTGATAATCAATCACCTATGACGACTCTGACTCCAGGTATGGTAGTACTTCTTACAAAAAATATGAAATTCTTTAATACTTTATAAATAATTGATTTTTTTCTAATATTTCTAGGGGCTTTCACTCAGGTATTGCACTATATAAATATCAGTAGGTATAAAGAAAAAGTTATAAATATTTATGATATAAATTGTTTTCGACTTAACCCAAAAAACTACCCGAGTTTGAGAGTGTGAATTCTTAACACTTATTTACATTTAATGTCCGCCTCCTTACTTATAGAGACTTGGAGAAATCTTAAAAGTACCTAACCAGTAAAAGTAGAGATTAGAAATGTGCACTTTAAACGGCTGGAAAGCTCGGCATTTTATTGAAAATTCTAAAAATTTGTAAAATCTAGAGTTATTTGAATAGGAAAGTCATACAACCTCGTAGAGGGATATTAAATGATTAAAATTTTGAAAAATTTCAATTTCATGATCTGTATCTGTATTTGTTACAATTTTTGGTTGAATCAGCTAAATATAAAGTGCAAACATAAGACTCTTGTATCATTTAAGAACTATGTAGATAGCTCAGAAATGACAGATTTTGTCCACTATTTTACAAGAATTTCCTTGAAAATTTAAGCAAAGAATTTGGTATTTTGGAGAGGATTATTTTGCTAAAAAAAGTTTTTGAGCCGAGCTAAATTTTTGTATTCTTTCACTTTGTACTTGGGTAAAAGTCGAACAATCGAAATCTAATCTATTTACAATAGTTTCAAGTAGAAACATTTCATTTTTTTTCTTTCAAAATCCGAATATTTGATCTTTTGATCTAAAAATAATCTTTTTTTTGTAGTTAACTTTACCACACAATCTATTCCTTGGAGGAATTCCAGGTACTTACATACAAATGCTTATACTTACAATTATATTGAGATATAAATCTCAATTTATGAAATAGATTTTAACTTTTGACACATTATCAATTTTTTGTAGAACCTGAATGGCTTTCACCCAAAGTCAAAGTTCATGGAGGGTTTTCTGGTTGTATTCAAAAAGTTGTAATAAATGAGAAACCATTGAGAATCATGGGATCAGCCATTTCTGGAGTTAATTTAGATAATTGGTAAAATTCTATTTAAAATCTTCCTAGGTTTAAAATTAATAATTTTTATATTGTTTGTAGTATCCACCCTTGTTTAAGAAATCCTTGCGAAAATTCAGGTGAATGTATTCCAGGTAAAATAAGAAAAAAATTTTTATGAAAATTCAGCAGATTTCTAAAAAAAATTCCATCAATTTATTTAGACATGGATATGTTTACTTGCCATTGTAAACTCGGATTCAGGGATTCTTATTGTCAAACAAGGATGGAAAAAGATGATCTGTTAGCATCACCCAGATTTACCGGCGATTCTTATCTACGATACACAAATTCAAAAATTATTAAAAGGTAAGTAACTACAGAATTTCAATTTCAATTTTAAAATCATTATTAATTCAATCAAAGTCCTCTTCAGGAAACTTGACTTTTTATTTTTTATATTTATATTTTGACTGTCCACGCTTGCTTGGTTTCTTTCAAAATTTTCAATTTTAGATACTAGGTTTTGTCCATTTGATCATGCTGAAATAGCAAAATCTAAGTTTTCAAACTTGAAAATTTTGAATTTTGAATTTATTAAAATGCTTTTTTAACCTAAAATCATATAGAAATTCAAATGATTTTAGGTCAAAAAAAAGCATTTTTCAGTCCTTTTTTTCAAAATTTGAAAGATCTGAGTTATTTCAATTTCAATTTGGTTTGGAATGCCAATTTTTATGAAAATTTTGACTTATATTAACTAAAAACGTCTGAATTTTTGCCTAAAAGCATCTCATCTATCTGTAATTATTAATTATAATTAATAATAATAATTATTCAAGTACAGATGTAACGCTAAGCATCTATAATTTAAAAGCCTAGAAAAACCATTTGGGCCTTAATTTTACATGTATTTATCCTGAATTTGGGTCAAATTAGATTGATATTTAAGAGTTGATATTATTTTATTTTTTTATTTTGCAGAATATCAGGGACAAGATTAAGTTTAAGTTTCCGCCTCAAGACCAGTCTATCAAGGGGGGTGATTTTTTGGGCAGGTCGAAAGTTGATGAGCTCAACTTCTGACTTTTTATCAATCGGTCTTAAAAATGGTTTCATTTCTACCAGTTTCTCTTTGGGTAAGTACCTACCTAATTTATAACTAAAATATATGAAATATTTCCTTAATGCATTGTACAATATGATACTTGAAAATATTTTTAGGATCTGGACAAATTAATATTGCATATAATACAACACCTATTAACGACGATGAGTGGCACAGAATCCAGTTAATAAGGTACTTTTTACATACTTTATACTAGTAGGGTACCTATTGAAAATGTTATGCTCTAATTAAGTTTCTTTGAAACTTGAAACTTTTATAAACTTTTACTTTATACAAATATTTTACACTTTAATTTCTATACCTAATACTAGTACCAATATAATATTATGTACCTATGTAGTATGCATGTAGATTCTTAATTAAAGTTTGAAAAGTTTTAATTTCTCACTTTTTATCTAATTTAGAAACGAGCAAGAAGCAAGACTAACTGTGGATAATGGTAAGACTTGAAATTATCGATTTTGAAATAAATTTATGGCGAATTATCTTATTTTTCATACTCGAGATTTAAAAAAAGTAAAAAGTACCAGATTTTGGCTTGAAATTAAGCAAAAATCTGGAGTTTCAAAAGTGAATTAAATAATTTGTATTTTTTTAGGTCCCCCCATCATCGGAATCAGTCCAGGAAAACTAAGACAGTTAAATATCAACGATGGCCTTTATATTGGTATGTAATAAAACATGTTTAAACCTTGATATAAAATTACATATAATGATCTTTTTTAAATGACATTTTAGGTGGTCTAGATGACCCAAGACATCAAAGTATGAATAAATACACAGATAATTTTGTGGGTTGTCTCATGGACATGTCCTTGGGCTCCGATTTCCATATATCACTAATACAAGATGCTTCTGAAGGTCGAAATGTCGAGTATTGTGACTGATTGTTGAACATTTAAATTAATAATATAAAGCTAATTTACAACCTGCAAATAGTATATACTTTTATTACACTACAATTACAATATATAAGTACATAATATAATATATATATTAAGTATAAGTTTCTAAACCTCAAAGTTTCTACCTAATACATATGGACAAAATAATATCAATTTAAATAGCCCCTAAGAGAACAAGTTGGATAAATTGACTCGATTCGATTGAAGTCGTAATAAAAAGGGAATGTGATCCTAAATTTTTAAATCCCATATAATTGGATAAATATTTACTATATTTTAAATTTTTAACCTTAAACTATGTACTACTACTACAATATAATAATTTATACGTATAAAAAAATAAGAAACAAAACGTGCCTACAATTCACTCCGAAATAATTAAAGTAAATTGTAAATACTGTAAATACTGTACAATTTTTGCAAAAAAATTAAAATACTAGCAAGGGAACAGACCTTGATGTACCAATGAACCTTGAAAAATGACATAAGAAACGTAGTACAAACGATATCAATACCAAGAATCAAAATTATTTTTGGCAATTTCACAGGTTCTAGTATTACCACAGTTTTACAAGAATATACATTGCAAAATTTGAAACTTGACGAGATTTTGTAAAATTTCGAAACCATTTTTTGATATTTTTGGCCTCTTTTCCGGCCAAAAACCGTGGTATTTCAAGAACTATGAAATTATGAATTTGACAAAAAAAGGGTTATCTTATCGTGAATTTTATATTGAATATATCTTTTGTACTCGTACTATGTCATAACAAGATTCAGTGATAAAAGAAGGTCCGTTTCCTTGTTAAACTAGCAGATCTCTAATATAGTATCCGTTTCACATTGTATGTCTATGTCTATATGTATAATTAATTACTTTCAAATAGTTTAATTAATTATATAATGATATGATAAAGTTAATTATCGGGCAAAACCTATACCACCGATTTTTCGATTGTATTTTTTCTGGTGAATTAAAAAAGAAAGAAATTCATACAATTTTGCGGAAGCGGCAATCTAGACAAATGAACATAAAAAAAACATGAAAATGCTTGGCTAATTACAATTACAATTAAATATACATAACCTATATAGGTAGTCAATATTAGTCTTAAAATAGTAATAATTAGATCTCATTTCACACCTTATATTATACTAATGTAAATATATCAATAATTAATTCACATATCAAACACACTTAGGGTTTATATTTTATACAAATATTTTTATTTACTTTCCAAAAGTTAATGTTGTGAATTATATGGTTGTGGATTTTTCACAAAAAATTTTTTTTTGTAGATTCTTATAGGCTACTCGTATATAGGTAATAGTATAGTATAGTAGGTTTAGTATAATATGTAGGTATTTGGATAATATTTAAAAAAGCTTTAAAACCAAAGATGTGTAAAAATGTGTAACTTTCATACAACTACTTAATAATTTAATTAGAAAAACTTACAGTAGTTAATTTAGGAATATGTATGTAGGTAATTTTAGAGTATTATAATATGTATTTACAGCAAAAATAGGTTTACTTAATATATTATAATATCGATTGTAAATTGTATAAAATATTTATTTAATGTTGTGATCTGTGAGTTAAAATAAAATAAAGATATTAATTTACTAAATATGACAAAAATAATTCATTCATTTCATTCTACTTTGCAATAACTAGGAAAATAGGCTTATAATCAGCTCTCTAAACCGATTTTGACGATAAATTTTCAAGTAAAATTAGCCCAAAATCAAGTATTTCAGTTATAATTAAAGGATTTTATAGGTAAAAATCTTACAAAGGTTGAAAAAGTGTAAGGTCATCCAGTTAGAATTCATAAAAATTCTCAAAATTTGACTAAAAATTGACTAAAAATTGACTTATTTAATTTATGCAAATGTTGAAAAAAGGATTGGTACCTAATTATACCTATTTATATTATAAGCAGATCAATTTCAATTTACAAAAATTCACCAAAATGTTAAACCTTGACTTGTAAGGACATTTTAAAATATTTTGGGGACATCTTGCCTGAATATTTGTTTAAAAATAAGCAAATAATTTGTCTAGTCAGGATGAAATTAGCAAAAAGAATATATTTTATTGTCGTTTCGGTTCATAAATAGCAATTATTAATAGGAAATGGAAACAGGTAAATCACACTATACATATAATATAAGTATATAATAAGCAAGTATTAGTTAGTAGTACAAGAAAGATATTATACGCTTAGATAACCTTAAAAGTGAAAATTCTTAATGGTCTATTATCAAAATTACCTACATTGATTCTAACACTTATACTTGCAGAATTCCGTTATCATTCGAGCTTGGAGTCAAGGGAGTGTTTCAAATTTCCCAATCTAATACTGATAATAGAATTAATACTATTCAAATAAATGTAATTTTTTTATATAATAATAATAATGTTTATTTTAAATAATTTTAAATTTAAATGCTTCATGACTTTGTTCTTAAATGAACCACAGACAGTGCAAATTATCATGTCCGTTACATTTAATACATTTAACTTGAGATAAGTGCCAATTATACTACTGATATATCTACTTATGTAGGTACTTACCATTTGACTTTTTTTTAATTTTGAGAGATAAATCTACCTTATATAAAAGGGAATTTAAACCAAGAAATGTAATTCATTTGATTCTAATCGTTTGCTCTTATTCATCATTGTAGTTTTGTGCCTAATTAAGAAATGAATTTCGAAATTGTAAGTTTTTTCTCATACATAGTCCGTTTAACTTGAGAGTTTGAGATTTTGATTCATTTTTTATTACAGAAAATTTTGTTCCTCGTCGGACTTGCATCTACGTTTGTAAATGCTAGACCTCAATTCGGTGGCGGTGGTGGTGGATTTGGAGGTGATTCATTTTCTTAATTAGATTTTGAAACTTGATAATTGTAATATTCAATATTTGAGATTCTAAATACCAACTTAATTACTTATCTTAAGTACTTATCTACCTACCTATGAAAAGTTCTTTTGGAAAAAGAACTATGAATCTAGGAATACTGATATAAACATTTAGAAAAATCTCAATATGAATTTTGGGTAAAAGAATTAGATACGATACGATGCATGCTACAATTTATCTCTTAAATTCAAACTAGGTAAGTAGTAAGGTTATATATAAATCAACCTATGAATATACAAAAATTACAGATGGCTTTCAATTAAATCCTAGATAAAATGATATTCTACATAAAATTTTCAAAATATTCAAATTCTTTTGCTATATCAAATTCATGTATGTATCGTGTTATGAGAGGAATACCTATCCTTTGAAAATATCCGTGTTCCTAGTTAGGATCTAGGACCTAGGATTTGAGAATATAGTTATTTAGGATTACCTACTACCTACTTTATCTTATCATTAGAATCCTATGATTTCTAAGTAGGGTACTTAAAAAGGGTACACACTATAAAATGCAGTGTTGATACCTGAATAGAAGTACTTGGAAAATCTAGAAAATTAAAATTAACTTTTAATAGGTTTTGGAGGAGGTGGTGGGGGTTTCGGAGGTGGTGGATTTGGAGGCGGCTTTGGTGGTGGACAAGGAGGTCATGGAGGAGGTCACTCAAGTTATGGAGGTGGTGGCCATGATGGTGGTTTCGGTATAAATGGCCAAATACATTACTTACTTAAGATCATTTAAATTACCTATTCTCTATAGGGGGAGGTTTTGGAGGAGGTTTAGAAAGTTCTGGAACATCATACGGTGGACACGGTGGTGGTGGGGACCATGGTTCTCATGGAGGCGGTTTTGGAGGTTTTGGAGGTGGTGATTTTGGTGGTGGAGGTAATTTTTCGGGGTCAAAATTTTCGAATTTTTCTAACAAAATAGCATCTAAAATTGGCATACTCCACTTAAGTTCATTTCCTAGCCTATCTTAAGCTAATGATTTGAGGAAATTTCAAATATTTCGTATACCTATTACCTACCTACTACCTACTTACTTTAAATTAATATTGAAATCTAGATTTCGGTGGTGGGCTTGTTGGCGCTGGCAGTTCTTATAGTGGAGGACAACAAGGAGGTAAAATATCTAACTTCATTTTGAAATACTGATAGAAATTCTAAAAAATTGCTAAAAATTTACTAAAAATTTACATTACTAACTATGATAGGCGGTCGAGGTGGTGCAGGTGGTGGACGTGGTGGACAAGGTAATTTTATAACAAAAAACTTACAAAATTGTAAAGATAAGATACTTTTAAGATCTAAACGTAATATAATTTTCAGGATCTTTTGGATCATTTGGATTAGGAAATCAAGGCGGCGGACATCAAGGTGGTGGAAATCAAGGAGGATTTGGTTAGTTCAGGAAAAATTTTCAAATTACAAAAAACTGTAAAAAAAATTCAATTTCAGGAGGATTTGGTGGACCACAGGGGGGTTTTGGAGGAGGAGATTATTAAAAATACAAAATTCAAGTCATTAATTTTAGTTTATATTTACTAGATAAAAAATATCAAATCACAAAATTACATTTTATTTCATATAACTTCAGAATGCTCAAATCAAATATAAGTAACTTGCTTTTTTACAAAATATTTTGAATAAAATGTGTAAATAAAAGAATAAATAAAAATTTTAAAATCTAATTATAAAGTACCTAATATTAGTACCCTAAGTATAACCTATTGTATAAGTTCAGATTCATCAGTTCTTGGCTCTTGTCTTGAACAAGATCGACAACAATTCAACATATTCATTCCAGGTGATTTTGAAAATTTTCGAAATTCCCACAATATATATCCCTGAACTATAAATATAAGGCACACCACTAGCCAAAATATAACCCAATGACCTGTATCCTCTTCCCTACCATTCAAATTCAGATGATCAGGATTAATTAAAATCGGTGGAGCAGTTAAATCCACAATAGTTGAGAGTTTTTTACAGTAGAAATCAGCCAATTGAGTTGAAATTTTTGTACTTTCAGGAAATATTTCAAGACCATCACCAACATTGAGAGATTTCAAGTCCATTGAATTGTCCAGAAAATTAAGGAAATGGATTGGGACTATAGAATTAGCTTGTACTTCCATGGCATTTAAAGAACATGGACTTTCTGGTTTATAAATTTTAACTTCACTATCATCACTATCTGTTTTTTCAATTTCAAGCCAGCAATTACAAGGCAGTTTGATTTGAATAGCACCAATGAGATCCCCATTTAAAACCAATTCTTTTGCATTTTGATTCTTATTTGAACAAAATATTTGAACTTGGCCGACAGTACCACTTACAGCTAGGATATCTGGTGTCAATCTACTAACAATCAGGTCTTTTATAAGACTACTGTTACTACATTCAAAGGCACAATTACTATGTAGGGCTTCATAAGATTTTGAATAAATTGTCTGGACACAAGTGTCCAAATTCCCAAGTCGATTGACCATCATAAAGTTCTCGTCCATACGACATAATTCTCCAGGTATACACTCTGTTTTATAAATGCTTTCACCGATTTGTACAAAATTTCTCAAACCTTCCGAATTACCGATGATTTTGAGCTGGCATAAGGCTCCATCATAGGCGAATGGTATTGGTGTTATTCTGACCAAGTTTACTTTGACAGGAGTAGCTTTTCGGACAACTGGGACGAGGATTCTGAGGGCAAATGTATTTTCGGTATGTGTACAATCAGCTAAGGGCAGTGAGTAATATTTTGATAAATATTCTTCAGGGTTTATTGAAAGTTCAAAGGGAGAATTTCGGTGTTGAAGTTTTTCTTTGAGTGTTTTGAGAGTATCGTTCAACTTGGTCGAGGTTAGAAGTGAGTGAGGGATCCTTTTTGATTGACATTCGGAGAGTGCATGGGCCCAACGGTTTTTTTCGGCATAGTAAGCACTCAAAAGGGTCCCCTGGATTGCCTGAAAACATAAAAAGAAATTTAAAATTTTGCCAATTTTCAAGTTTCTTTAAGTTTTAGGAATAAAAAGTCTCAATTTTAGAAGTAAGAAATGTGGTTCAAAAATGTAGTCAAAATTGAATTTTCCAAATCTAAAGTGTATGTACTGAATTGATATTTACCATTCTCGAGTTGGATAAAACAGCAGAGGCGACAAGTTCAAATTGTGAGGTATTTTGTGATTGAATTCCTGTATAGAAAGTTTTATAGAAGTTGACTTCCATCTTTGAAAAAGGTGAGCGAATTGAGTAGTTGTACATCCCAATATTTCTTTCAATCTAATTATGTATAAATAATATTTAATTATCTAACTAATAGTAATCAATAAGCTAGGTATATTTATATTTACCTGTGCAAATTCACCAGCCAGTGAACAATTAGTAATCCAATCAATATAGTTATCCAATTTATTTCTTGGCAAGTAGGGTGAATCAAAATGCTAGGTAAATACAAGAAAATTTTTTTGAATTTATTGTCGACTTGTAAATCTTTTTGAATTTTTGTAATTTTTAATAAAAATTACCTAGTATGAAATTTTGCTAACTAAAATATAAATGTACCTTCTGAATTGTAAAGCAAAAGTCTTCCAGGCGACGAAACTTCTCCCAATAAAATTTGTTGTTGATGGTCGAAGTTTTTGAATCTTGTACTGGAGAAAGCCATTCAAAATCCTGGTGTAGATTCATTATGGCACTGTTCATGTGGAATGCCATTGGACACGAAAGTCTATTCAAAATTCAAAAAATAGCTTATTTAACTATTTTAAGTGTGTAATCTTTATTCAAATGATTCTAGTTTATAGTTATACAAGTATTATTAGGTAATACTTATTACTTCTATGTACGTACGTAGGTACATATTTTGTCAATGTACTAAAGTAAGTAAGTAATTAAAGCGTTACTTATACTGATACCTACCTGTATGGAAATGTTTCAGTTACACAAGAATACCTAAAAGACAAGAAAATAATCTATCATTAATGGCTTCCAAAATATTTTTTATATGAGTATAATTATAATGTATAATCTATGGTAGAACTTATACAAAATATTACAAAGTACCTATGTATTTTTAATCAAGAAAAAAATCCCTTTCATATGAATATATTATGATCAAAAGTTATAGGTCTAATGCAGTTTAAGTATACAAATTAGTTTTAGTTCTAAAAAGGTCATTATTGAAGTAATTATGTCTTCGAGATACTCGTATTAAAGACAAAGTTTAATCAATGCAAATCAAAAATTCTTGAGAAAAATTAATCAAAATATACGAAATGTCATGTTTTGCTCTAGACTCTAGAATAGAAGGTAGGTACATAATACATTATCTTACCTATAGTTTTATAAAAATAATTATTTTGAAAAAACTTACCAATTGTTAAAAGTAACTTCGGTTTTATTCCATCGAGGTTCTTGGTATTCAAAAATAATTGGGATAAAAGTCTCATAAAATACTGGAGTCGGCAATTCTTCAGGATAGACTCCCCAAACAGCTTGAAGACACTCGAATTCTTTCAGTTGAAAACTGAGAAATATTACAAATGGCAGTAAAGCTCCTTTTAAAATCATTTTTTACAATCTTTTTTGCAATCCAAATGTATAATTTTGAACTAGATAATATGTATTTTACTCAATTAAAAAAGTTTTAAAACTATACAGGCTATACAGATAAAATGATTTAAAAATCACATAAATCCAGAATAAAAGTGAGCACTGGAATTATTTCAAAAGATAGTTTTTTTCATAAACTCATTTTCTTACAGTATAAAAGTACAAATATAAGGAACGAAAAAATGCATTTATTAATGTAAATACATAGTACCCTAGTAGTAGTAGTATCTATATTCTATAGAGTACCCTACTTTATGAACACTAGATATAAGTATAATTTTTTTAAACTTTTGATCTTAAAGTTGAAGGACATTTGAGCTGACAAATTCAAATACTCAAGATAGATAAGTAAATATAAAATATGTCCATGTATTCATACACTCATTACCACTTAATTTCGATTTAAATTAATATTAAATCTTAAGAATAAGTATTTATACTAGTGTGCTTATTACTTATACTACGATGATATTTATAATCGTATATCAAGTTTTTGTTTTCATTCTATTTTCAAAAAAATACAAAATCTTAACTTAACTTTAGATGTTATTCATATTCTTGGGTTCATTTGTAAGTAGAAATAGAAATCCCTTTATCTCATCCTTATCTTATATACGGAGTAGTAGTTAGTAGTAGTCGTACTTATCTTTAGTGATTAGCATTTGATGAATTATAAAAGCACCATTCTGGAACCATTAACCGATATTTTTGTTTATTAGTAGTAATAGAAATATGTCTACTTTTTCCAAGAAATTAAAAGCTTATCTTTCTCTGAAAAGATTCAAATTCATCAGAACTAAACCCCTATTAAAAATACCTTATACCTATATATTAGAACACATAAAACGATTTGAATTTGTCCAAATTAATTTTGAGCTCTTGATCTGTCTCTGTCGTATAATATAATATACAATTAAGAACCGTAGTATGTAGTTGATATTTTGATCTTATATGGACAAAATTGTGTTTATTTATTAAAAAATTTAAGAATTCATTCAGATCTCGATTGACCTAATAAGTCTCAGGTCAGGAAATTCTACATTTAATGAATCATTCCTCTCATTGGTCAGCAGTAGCATTAGTCCACTAATACCTATTAATTCAACCATAATATTTTGTTCAACTAGTAACATTCTAATTTTTAAATGCAATACTTGTCGATATGTAAATTATCAGGATTTACATACAGAAAACAGCAGAATCGTTTACAAAATATTGGTCTCTTTTGATAGACTTTTGATATCAAGTAGGTACGCAGTAAGCATACCGACAAGTATCAGTATCTTAATTATCATAGTACAGGTATTAAGTACCCTAGTAAATATGTATAGCATTTCCAGAGCTAAATTATCTAAATGAAAGGACGGTTTTAATGCTAAGTACCCTGTCGAGTCAAAAGTTAAATGACTTTAAATAAGATAAGCATATCCAATCACCAATGTATGATTAAAAAAATAAATTTTGAATAGTTTAGTTGTTAATAAATAAGCCATAAAATAAAGTACATTATAATAATAAGTCATGCATGCACATATTTTATCATCAGTACTCTACACTACAACTGTATAAGTAAACGGAAGTATCCTGTAGTTGGCATTTAACCAAAATTTAAGATTATTTTGGTCATTGAATCATATGTTAAACCCATATTGACTATATAAATTACTACTCCTATACAGTTACAGATACATATTTTGCTAGTTATCGTATTATCTGGTAAAAAAAACATATCTAGTTTAAATTAAAGATTTTTTCACAAAAAACATAATTCTCGATTCCTGATTATGGTGTAAGCTAAAGTAGGGTACCAATAATTGTGTTCTATTCATTTAAATGTCAGATATACTTCAAAATATAGCTACCCATTTGCAACTGGACAAGTTCAAACCTAACTTTACCTATGGGTTCAAAACTTCTTATTTATACAAATTGGAAGCAAGATTACAAATAGCTCATATTGTAAGTTCATTCAAAAAATAAATTCAAATAAATACAAAGTATTGGAGAAAAAAATATCGACCTATTTAAATACCTAGATTAGATATACTCCTCGTAATTTGAATTTTGAATATAATTTTACTAATTTTAGGTCTTTGGACTTGCATCGATAATTTTTATAGGAATTGGATATAGACATCATGGTAATTCAAATATTTAAAAAAAAATATTAATGTACGAGTACTGAAACTAATTTATATTTATAGGTGTTTTATACTGGGGTGTATATGACCTGATACAATTATACATGTCATTTGTATGCCTAACTTTTATCATAAGTTTTCTACTACTCTCAGCCTATCTAGTTGTTCAAGAAGTTGAAAATAATCCTAATGTAGAATTATCAGTAAGTTTCAAAATTCAAAAAAAAATCAAATACTCTAATAATCTTACCTGTAATATAATGTTAATTCAGCTCTGAAAAATTTGAATTTATCTGAAATTTCAAGCAAAATTAATCTCAAAATTGACTTTTTAGATCTGAAATAATTGAATAGACAGATATTCCTGGCATTTAAATATAGGTCGTTTCGTTTAATCTATTATAATATGATATAAAGCAATTTTTATGTTTTTTAGGCATTAATTTACTATGTAAATGCAGGCATATTACTTTTTATTGGATTCATAAGCGGTATGACAAGATTTGGGCTTGAAAATACAAAATTTAAAAGGAAAAATGAAATCAAAATCCAGCAAGGGTATTTAGTTGAGAATCAAACTTCACTCTATAATGAGGAGGGGATGATTTTATCTGGAGTAAAATTAGCAATAATATGAAACATTGATATACCTCAGTTTAATAAGGTTTATAATTTATTTTATTAGATAACTACTTTAATAAATAGCGGACTATATTTTACAACAGCGTATTTTCAATGGAAGAAAGTGAGATTGGATCAAAAATCTTCAACACCAGCTTGATTTTAGCATAATTTTTATAAATTATAATCCTAATATTATGTCATTTTATAACATTAAGAATTCGGATTTAAAATTTCAAGAACCTTTTGTACTGCTATAAAAAATATAAGAACCATTACCTTAAATTAAATAATTTTACAATAATATAAAGCCATTTTACATACATACTCTTTAAATATCTACTGATACATGCATGCATATCAGTAATTTGATAATGTAAATCTATGGATTGATAAATTTAAAATATTTATTTAGATATACACAAAGTGCAATGCATAAGGAGTGTAGGCCTATGAGTTTCATTAGAAAATTAGAAAAAATGACTTATCTGTATTATCATTGACAAACAACCTTCCTTTGTCTATGGTATTATATAGGGTACTAGGTAGGGTACCCTACTTATAAATAGAAAATCTCGAGAAATTTTGGAATTTCTTAAGCTAAAGCATAAATATGAGGAAGTGAGTATACACTTCATCAATATAAAGATTATCTACAAATACAGCTACAGATAAGTATCTCTATTATTACTCTGTATATTGACTATCATATGGAAAAAAGATAAAATTAGCACTCATATAAGATAAGATCTTATAATGATCTAAAAATCGTAAAAGTACGAGTACGAGTAGATATTAGAATAAGTTACATATCTATCTACCTACATATTCAGGAAAAGTCAAATACTCGTACCTAACTACTATTATTCGTATAAGCCCTATTACGATCTTATACTCCTTTAAAAATATTTTTTACAAACTCTATAAACTACAGATACGTGATCGAATTTTAAAAGTGATAAAAAATAAATAGAGTACAAGTGAAAGTGAAACAAAATTAACACAGTTTACGATTGTTTCAAATCAATTTCATTCATACACTTATCACTTACCTACCTTATAGGTAGGTATATGAAATAATATATGAAATACTTACTATTGGCATAATTCTAATTCTTTTACAGTGCTAATTAAAAAAAGTAAAAAAAAAGAGCAACAATCTTTAATCATCATAAAATAAGTACTCTGTATTTAAGTATGTACCTACTTATACAGATAGTAGAGTAGACAAAAAATATTAAAAATGTTTTCATAGTTTATCTCTTATTTGATTGAACAGAAAGTAGATTTAAGTTTAAGTACACATTTGCTCATTTCCCACACACTCTGTACAGAATTTTATTGAGATTTTTTTATATACCTATATACAGATACTTGCTAAATACATAACTAATATAGACTAATATAATATAGTGGGTATGTAATTATAATTATTATGTATCTACTATAAGGTATTTATCAATTTACTTATCAACTCAAATCTCGATTTGAACAAATGTTCGATTTCTGTTTGTAAATAAATAAGAATCCATTCAAATGGTAAAATTGTGAATCAAAGAAGGAATTTTTCAATTTTTTTTGCGAATTTGAGTTTAATTTTTTGGCTACCTACCTACCTATATTTATTGATTTTTGTAATTTTTGTAATTTGTACATGTGTAAAATTAGTGTCAAATTATAATTATAATGGAAAATCCTCGATACTTTCAAGTTTATTAGTTAAGTGATAAGATTATATATTATATTATATGACAATAGGATAATCTGTTTTTTATCACAATAATCTCGCAATAATTGTATTATCATTTTTTTTATTGAAAAATATTCAATTATCCCAATATATAATAGGGAAACTGATAAAGTTGTGATGGATTCTTCAAGAAGTAAGTGCATAAATTTGTATTAATTTATTACTCGAGTTAATTGAATAATTAATTTTTATACTTGTAGAGAAATTTATGGTGATGGCATTCACAGGAATTGGATTAGGTTTGTAATTTTTTTGAAATTGAAGTTTTGATATTATAACCTATATGTATTAAATATTTCGTCTCGTGTATTTTTAGTTGCCCTTGTCCTGGCAGTTGTGATTGTTGTTGTCAAACAATCAGATTCTGAACAAACGGTAGCGGATCGAATTGAAAATTTGCTACTCAAAACTCCAATCATCGATGGGTATTCAAAATTTTCTTGAAATATCTGTTATACTTGGAAAGAAATGCTATTTGTAGCTCTGAAATACCTAATTTTTGATGCTTTTACTTTACATGTTGTCGTAAATATGAAATCATTAAATCAGAAATGCCCCAAATCAGAAATGTTCTAGAAGGGTTAAAAATCTCATTTTGATTGAATTCGATTCTGATTCTGAAATTATACAATAATGATATTTACCTCAAATAGTTCAAAGACAGGTAAAATTGAGGTCAGAAGTAGCTATTTCAAAATCAATGTTATTTCTTATTAGTTATTAGAAAGACATCAAAATCTGGTATTTCAGAGCCTTATTAAAGAGCTGTCTCAATTTTTTTAAAACTAAAATATGGTACCTATTCTAGACACAACGATTTCCCTTGGAATACTCGCAACTTTTTATACAACGATATAAGCAATTTGGACTTTAACGATTTGACCAAGACTGAACCTTGGAACACAAGTACTTCCAGTCATACTGATTTGATTCGTCTAAAGCAAGGTCATGTTGGTGGACAGGTAAAAATTATAAATAAATTCTAAAAATCTCTCAAAAATTCAAAAATTTTCTAGTTTTGGGTAGCTTACACTTCTTGCGGAACAACTGTTAAAGGTACCCATTCTATTTTATGAAAATTACGATTGATTCCTTTATTCTGATGAATGTAATGTAAATTAGATGCTGTTCCACAAGTTCTTGAACAAATCGATGTAATCCACAGACTTATTGAAAAATATCCAAATGATCTGAAACTTGCAGTTAGCTCTGAAGGTGAATTAAAGATATAATGCTATACTCGTATCCCCTAAATATAGATAGGAAACTTAAAGATTGAGGTTTTTTTCCAGATATTGAGAATGCATTTGCTGAAGGTAAAATTGCAAGTCTGATTGGTGTTGAAGGTGGCCATATGATTCAGTTCAGTTATGGAATTTTGAGAACTTTGTACGCTCTTGGAACCAGATATTTGACACTGACACACAATTGCAATACACCTTGGTTAGAAAAATGCTAAAATTTGATTTAATCACCTATACAATTTTATTCTGAACACAATTTTAGGGCTGATAATGCAAATGTGGATAGAATAAATGGACCGGACACACCGCTTAGTAAGTCGGAAATTTAAAAATCTAAGAATTAAAAAAAAAATCTGACAATTTTATTTTAGATAATGGTCTTTCGGAATTTGGATTAGTAATCATATATTTTAATTTTGTAGATTTTATTTTAGAGTTTATTGACTTATAATGTAATTTTTTTAGGGCATAATCGAAGAAATGAATCGATTGGGAATGATGATCGATCTTTCTGTAAGTCTTTGTCTTTCCCCTCAAAAAAATTATGAAATACAATAAAAATATAATAACTCTAAATTACCAAATTTTGTCTCAATTTACATATTTACAGTATATATAATTTACTCAATAATTGGGCTCAAAATTTGGTGTTTTACACCAAATTAAATGAATAATGACAGATTTTTCATAATTTTTTGTTTTTAGCATGTTTCAGCTGCAACAATGTTAGATGCCATAACACATTCTGAAGGTATTAAATAAACTTGGATCTTATTTATCCTCAAGTTTTCAAAAATTCAAATTTTTTTTATAGCACCTGTTATGTTTTCGCATTCAAATGCTTACACAATTTGCCCACACCATCGAAATGTCCGAGATAGTATTTTAGAACTCATCAAGGTAAATTTTTCTAAAATATAAAAAACTATGGAATATTCTATCCTAATCTATACATACTACTTGTAGAATGGAAAAGATGGTATAATCATGGTCAACTTTTACAATTATTTTGTGTCCTGTGATGGAAGTACATCTACTATCAATGATGTTGTTGGTAAAATTTCTAAAACTTTAAGCATAATATGTATATACAATAAAGTCAAAAACCAAAGGGTCTCGATTTTATAAATATCTGTAAATGAGTGAAATTGAGACTCAAATCTGGTTTTCAAAGCTTATATAGGAATTCTGTTAATTTTATTTTCTCAATAGAACATATTGAATATTTGAGAAATATGACAAGTGCTGATAACATCGGACTTGGTGGGGATTATGATGGCATGGACATGTAAGTCATATTCTACTAATTCTCTTTCTTATTGTTCTCTTTCAATTATCAAAAAAACAATAACTAAATTTTGAAATCATTTGAAATTTTTAGGCCAGCAATAGGACTTGAAAATGTTTCAAAATATCCAGAAATATTTATGATTCTTGCAGAGCGCGGTTGGTCTGATGAAGATATGGAAAAGTTGGCCAGCAAAAATCTCATTAGAATATTCAAGAAAGTTGAAATGGTAAGATCTTTGTCTTTTTATGCATTTTAATTACTTATAATTTACCTATAATTTACCTATAATTTACAATTACAGGTAAGAGATTCAATGGCTAATCGGATACCAAAGCAAGCTACATTAACTTCAGAAGATATTGCTAAATATAATGTTAGCACCAGTTGCATTACAGCCAAATTTCCTTCATCAGCTACAGAAGAGAATGATGCAACTTCAAATGGACAGAGATTGAAAAGAAGTATTGTCGAGGAAGAATTTTGAAATATTTAGAATAATGATAGTAACAAATTAGATTAGTTGTGTAGAATTTAACTTATTTTTTGTGATTTTATATCTTAACTAAACGTAAATTGAACGCAATTTTGTTAATTTTGATTTATATCTGTATCGACATCGACAATAAGCTTATTTTAATTTTATCGAATAAATTGACATATATTAAGTAAAATAATTCAAGATTAGCTGATCTGTCCTCTGTGGACCATGATAATGCGATATTTTGATTATTGGCATTTGACACAGAGAACTCCAAGTGAACCCAAGATCCGAAATCTTTTTTTCTTAATTTCTTAGGGTTCCTGAAATACCACGGTTTTGAAATGGAACTTTATCCCATAAATGTGACTTTTTCATAAAATATATGATAATGCTTACCTTTCGAAGCCTTGAAAGGTCCAAAATCCGTATGCAATTTTTCATGGAATTTTTTCGGCTCAGTTCTGCTAATTTGCTAGTGATAAAAACCGTGGCGTGGATATTTCTATTTCTTCGAGATTAAGAACAGAACTTAATAGATTTACAAAGAAAGTTTTAAAACGAATCCATGGCATATTTCACCAAATTTATATTCACCCGAGGTTTGTCACCGGATGTTATTCACCCGGATTATACT
>JAQIXA010001332.1:0-25776 GCA_034699045.1 Nanhermannia cf. coronata Gr-Ori-00579 | reverse complement strand
ATATTTGAAAAAAAGAGTTATTTTTCTTAAAATAATTTTAGCGCAGTAATTAGCATAATTGGATTATGACATGTAATATGTAATTTCTAAGTTTGTTCAACCTCTATCAAATGAGATGTACATGATGGAAATCGGGCTGATGGTCTTTGAGTTATTCACATTTTTAAGACCTCCATAATTTCGCTGAACACGGTGTACAAGTCTGTAAACACTGATTCTAAAAAAATCCGAGTTTTTTTAATTGTAAAAGAAGTTTTTTTTATAGATTTAGGTTTACAGATTTGCAGATTTTTTGAAATTTTAATTGAAAATCCATGAATTTTGGCAAAAATTTGAAATTTTTTAGATTATTTGAGTTCTAAAATTTTTGAGAAACTAGACTTTAAAAGACTTTAAGTTACACAGTGAACCTTTTAAGGTAAAAATTGGTGTAACTATTCTCATTAAGTTTACATATTTTGTAAAATCTGTTCCATTTTTGCTGGATTTCCTATTTAAATACCAAAGAGGTAAAAGTATTTAAAAATCCTGAAATGCATGAAAGCAGGGCATCAAATGCAAATATTTTGGGGTCGGTCGGTTGTCACTTTCGGTCAAGTGTAGAATGAAAAATACTACAATACTGATAACCAAATGTTTTTAGTATAGGTACTGTAGAATAGAACCTCTCTATAAGGTATTTCAAGTTCTACCAGACAAGATTAAGTATCTAGTATAAATTATAAGTAATAGTAAGCAATTGTGGTTTTTAAATGATCCTTTTCGATTTTTCTAAATTTTGCTCTATTACTGATAACTATCTATCGGGTATATGATTCAGAGAGTTCTTAAATGGTTTACTAATGGAGTTGAGGAAAAAATAAATGGTATATTTATAGGTGATTTTATTTGAATTTGAAATAGCGAAAAAGTGTTGGGATTTTGGGATTAGTGTAGTAGTCTAGTTGTATGTAGTAGTACTAGTATGTCGACGGAAGTCAGGATTGAATAATTGGACTCGAACTCATTAATAATTGTCTCGTGGTGTATTGGGGAGGAGGACAAAACCATCCATTCTAACGAGGTACGACAAGACAGGGACAGGACTACACGACCGAAAAAATCCTAAATATTTTAGCTCGCACTTAATAACCATAAACTAAAATTCAATTTTAAAAACAGTTTTTAGAAAGAAATCTTTCAGAAATTTGATAGGGAAAGTTCACCATTATGACCAGTAGGTACACTTATGTTAAAGTTATTTCCTACTTACGAGACTTATTACAATTACAAAATCCCAAGTAATTTATAAAAGATAGTTTAATCCAAATCTGTATACCAGTATATAGGCTTATGCATAAGATACCAGTCCTGTCCTGTAGGGTATAAGTATTTAAGTTACTCTTAAGAGGAGATTTATATTACAAAAAAATATAGGTAGGGTACTCGTAGGTAAAGAATACTCGAATGAGTTAAATAAATCTCAAAATTAAAATTAGTTTTAACTTTGTATATATTTGATACCACTTACCGATATAACATAATACAGATATTTTCTTGTATTTTGGGCTAGCTAGCGAAGTCTACTATAGTGTAGCGTATAATTTTTACCCAAAAATACACATTTTTGAAAAGAAAGTTGGTGAAAGTTCAGTAAAAATTGACCCTTTCAAGTATTACCTACTAGGACTAGGACTAGAAGTACGATCTACTTATGTACATAAGTACCAGTACCTATATAATTATAATAATACAGATATTTTAGTAGTAAATTATCTACTTAATTTCTGAATTTCTGAATGTTGTACCTACATACACATTTTTGGTTAAGCATAGGAAAAGGTAGGTACAGTTTTTACTTTTTCTCATACACAATAAAAGTTATAATTTGCATACGTGTTTTATTTGATAATAATAATTCCAGTAAGATTTGAATAAAATCTAAAGTTTAGTAGGGTACCTACCTACAATAATAACATATCCTAATTCTAATATTCTAATGAATCAGGATAGGCTTTCCAGTATTGATACTTTTACCTAATATTATTAAAATACCATTTTTAGTAAAAAAAAATACCGATTTTGAGAGCCAATAACTGTGTGATACACTGCTTTTATAGTTAAAATCTGTCTCTCGACTCTTGACTAAAGAGACCGATCTGATTCTCAGATCAAATCTTAAAAATTTACTGATAGCACCTTTGTACAATACACTAGTCAAAAGTCAAACCGAAAGAAAATGAAATATAAAAAGTCTCATACAGATACGTCTCTACGAACAAGTACTTTTAAAGTAGTACAAAGCAGATTTGAATAATTTGTTTTTAGGAACATAATAATATAAAGTTCTTATCCAGAAAAAATACTCAAAAGATTTTATTTTGAATATCTAACTTGTAAGTGTACAGAATAGAAAAACATAAATGTATATTGTGATCCAATTTTTTTTATAATTGTAAATGGCAAGTTGAGTGTTGTGTTGTTGACTCCATCAAAAATAATTTTTTATTTCACAATAAAAACTCTATATTTACATACCTTCCATTTACAAACCATTAATTTTGATGGTGGAGGATACATTTATTTTGAACTATTATCTTACTAGAGATATACCTACTATGGTATTTATAATGTAGTATGTATAGATACCTATTATAATCTATGAGCTTGATAATATAATCTCTATTCTGAATCTCATAGTATAGGTAGTATACGGGTATATAGAGGTTATTTTAAGCTTTGATTTCCTATCTCTCTATTTCTTTGGCTTTGGTTTTCTTCAGCTTTAGCTTGAGTGCTGGCTTCATATCAAGACACAAGTAAGAATATACTAAAGCCTCTGAAATATTCCATTTTTTCAAAATCACATAAGTAAGGATACATTTACAGAAAAAAAGATATCTTTAGTTATACTATATATGGGTCTTAGGACTCTTGTTATCTTTAGTCCCCTACCATATTTAAAGAATTAAATGTTCAAAATCTCATAAGAAACATGTAATAAAAGTCTCAAAATTTTGAAATTTTAGAAAATAATCCAGGAACTTTATAAGACTTGTATCAAAATTACAAAAAATTGAGCTACCCTTATTTAATTTCTGTCATATTTTCTAGTTTTACTTTAAATTTTGTCAAAATTTCAGCCTAAAAATTCTTCTTCTTTTGCACTTTCATAGAAATATTTTAAAAAAATTGGAATCAAAAACTTAGAAAAAGAATTCTTTAGTCCTTAAGGTTCGTAAGAACTTCCAGAACTACTTTGTATATGCATTTCAGGTCCTTAAAAAGAGATTTTTTTTGAGATATTGTAACCCTTACTTGCTAGACTAGTACATTATAATATGCTACTTTATTCAATGATACAAGTATCTTTGGTATACTATGAGGTATACCGGCATTTTAAATAATTTCAATCTTTTTTTATTTTATTTTTTTGCATGCGATCTCCTGTCTTTTTGTCTCCTCGAAAAAGATAGATATAAAAATACAGGCAGAGCACCATTTGAATCTTCTGCTGATTCTGAATCTGAATCTCCTGAATTCTGAATGATGACGAGATTGGATTCACAGACTTGCTCCTAACTAATGAGTTTCAATTCACATTCCGAAATCCAAATCTTAAGGCTAAAATACTACATTATCTAAAGATAAGTATATATTTACTACACTACCTACAGTATATAGTGTAAATAGATAGGTGTAATGTACTGTACTAGTGTTACTGGTGACTGGTAGATATAATAATAAGAGTTTAAAGATTCGGATTCGAGACAAGGACTTGTTTTTAGATTGCAAAGACTATCTGGTGTGTTGTGTATATTTATACTCGATATTTATGTTCCTGTGTGTGTAATAATAGATAATAGGTTTCGAGAGCCAAACTAAAAAAAAACTAAAAACAAACTTTATTTTAACCTGACTGATCTTTATTTCACAAATACTAGCCATTCTATACCTTATACTCGTAGATATTAGGTACGGTATATCGAGTGATACTTTTACAAATTATAGAAAGCATTAAAAAGTAAAAGTATATCCAACTAGTGTAGATAGTACAGTTGAATCTCTTCAGAAAGAAATACCATTTCTTTTTGCACCATTATTATGAAATTTAAAAGCTTTGAATCATATAAAATGAGATCATTTCTCTATATCTACATTTTAATTTATCGAATCAATTTATAGCTATTATGTACTGATATATAACTAGATTCTTGAAAATTTGAGGCAATATATTATCAAAAAATGGATAAAAAACGAATATTATATATATTTGGTTCAAGTTACAGGTCCAAAATATGGACAGGAAAAGACTAAAAAAATCTAGGATATAAGAGTAGTAGAGAAAAATGTCTAATAAAAGTGTTAAAATTAATCAAAAATTTTTAAAAAATTTCGAAAACTGATATTCAGAAAACTGAAGATCAAACAACTTTTAATTTAAAATATCCAAAATTTATCAAAAAAATAACTTAAAATAGGTAGGATCTAAAAATATCAAAATATTACTGCCTAAAAACTTCATATAGACCTAAAAAAAACCTTAAAAACGAGTATGGTGAAAGTTATTTGGAAATTAGTACTTACTGCTATCGCTAGAAAAATTAAGTTTTTAAAATCAAATATATTTCCAATAGAACGACGTTATAGAGAGGTTCTACTGTATGTATTTGAAATACATATTTGCAATTTTTTTCTGACACTAGTCACAATTGTACCTATGTAAATATTATTTTTTCGAAAGACATTTCACACTTTCGAGATTGTATCTTGACTCATATATAGACTTGAACTGGTATGCTCATAACTTTTTGAAGATTACTTGGAAAGATATTAAATTTAGTACCAAAAATAATAAATACAATTAGCAGTTGCATATTATATAATGCTTGGCTTACCTATAAAAGACCAAAAAATAAGTTGAAAAATTTGGTGCATAATAGAGAACTATAGATAAGTTCACAAGTCACAAATCGACTTTCGAATTTCCAATTTCAAAAAATCACTTATATTACTTTGATAAAATCCAGCAGATCCAGATCTTGAAAATTTCGATGATTTCAACATTAAATTCCAGGTTTAAAAACTTAGCTTTCTAAACTAAAAAGTCTATTGAAATTGAAGCACGAATGTTAAACATTTTTGCTTCAAAAATATCTTTTTTTGAGCCTCATGTTCTCTGTAAAGAAATGAAATCCTCACTTTTGACTTTTTTGATCTCGAGGCAGATGTCTAATTTCTAGAAATTTTTTTTCCAATTTAAACAAATAATGAAATAGAATTTGAAACAGGGCGAAGTAAAAATGTCTTATTTACAGTTATTGCCCTTTACAGACCTTAAATGAAAATGAATCTCTTAGCTCTAGTTTTTTTTGTAAGAATTGTCGGCTTTGTGAAGAAATACACCCGGGTTTTTAAAAAAAGGATAGGATTAGTAAAAAGTTAAATATTTAAAGGTATACATTGCATTATAATACTACTATCTAGTAGTATGTAGGTATTTCAGAGTTAAAAACTAAAAATAACTATGGGTTAAGACACCCCCTGATTTCGACTCAAGACTCTGCTGAAGTCTGAAGAATTTGATATTTGAGATTTTTTTAACTTTCGGGGGTATTTTTTCTTCGAATTTCTTTTGAGGGACCAAAATTTGCACAAACTGAATTTAAAACTGAACATTTAAGTTTCAAGTTAAGATTGTACAGTTTAGGTCCATACATATAGGTACTAGGTACCTACAGATACAAGTACAAGTCAAGTTTTAAAGGCACGCTTTTATTATCAAGAGACCGAAACATTTCAACTTTTTCTTTCAACATAAATTATATCACTATTACTATCTGTAGTACTAGTACATACATTACATTACATACATAGATCTATACATATCTGTAGTACCTAGGTAGGTACATTTATTTGTCGGTATTTCAGTCAAAATGCATTTTTGTCCGAGTCAGATTTAATTTTAATTTTTAAGAATTTTCTAGAATTTTCTAGAAGGTATTGGTAGATATTGTACTACATAATCACAAGTTATTGATATCGGTATGTTTATGTACGAGTACGAGTATTAGGTAGGTATTTTTAACAAGTACTAGTAGGCATAGGCATCCTATAACTAATTTGGAATATAATTTACATTTCAACACTTTAGAATAATTAAAAATACGATATTTTTATAGTTTTTTTTAAGAATTTTTGAGAAAAATTCTCAAAATTTTAAGACTTTTTCTTTAAAGAAAAAGCCTGATTTCTCAAGAATTTTGAGACACAGAGTAAATCTGAATTACAAAATTGGACGTTTGAGTCCTGATTGAAATTCTATCCTATCCTTTAAGTGTAATTTTTCCAATTTTTTCAATGATTTTGGATGCAAAATTACTTATTTTTTTTGTCTAGTAAAATACAGATAAGATAGTTGCTTAAAAAAAATTCAATCTAACAAATCTTGATCTAAAATATTTGAATATAGAAACAGTCAATATTTGACAGTCACACAAGTTTTGAAGATTCTATACAAGAACCAATCGACAGTGTTTCCGTAAATCATTTTTTTCGGATATTTTTTTGCATAGAAAATGTTTAACTCAAAAAAGATACTTATTAAATACTCTCTATTACTTCAGTATATTAAGATAGAAATATGAAATAGATAAAGAACACATATCATCTAAATATAAAATGTTTTCTCAGATTTTATAGTTTACAGAGAGATTTAAAAAAGTATTTAGAGGCTATTACCATAAAGTATTTTTCTCTGGTTTTTTATAAGTATCTCCTACTACTAAAAATGTACTTGCTATTCTGTAGTATCACTGCTAGCATACCTATCACAATTTTTTTACTCTTCAAGACTTTTTTACTTTACTTTACTTTAATAGTTTTTTGAGGAATTTGTGCAATGAAAGAAATACTTTTCTAATCGACTACAGTCCATTTACTTTTTAATTTGAGAAACAAAAATTATGCATTTTTTTGCACAAAAAATAAACTATTGTTCCCCCTTTGATGTTTCCACAAGAATTTCCTAATGACATTTCAATAATTGAGGATTTCAAGCTAACAATCCTATAAGTCCTATAAGCTAACACATTTTAAGATCGAATTTAGCTCGAGTTTTGCATAGAATTGAATTTTTTGTAGTGCTTAATTTTATTAGCTTAATTTCAGTTTTTGGAAGTAGGTGTAATAACAAAAATTTAAGGAATTCGGAATACATAGCTCGTTATTGATTTTCAAATTATTTTATACAGAACTTACAGGTACATCATAATTTTGCCAAATGAAAGTACCTTA
Source organism: Nanhermannia cf. coronata Gr-Ori-00579 (assembly GCA_034699045.1). Taxonomy (NCBI): domain Eukaryota; kingdom Metazoa; phylum Arthropoda; class Arachnida; order Sarcoptiformes; family Nanhermanniidae; genus Nanhermannia; species Nanhermannia cf. coronata Gr-Ori-00579. Next base: position 18,501 of record JAQIXA010001332.1, on the reverse strand, counting down.
CATTTATATCCTAAAATTTTTCTATTTATGTTAATAAAGAAATCCAATTTCGAGTTTAAAAAAGCTGCATATTCAATCAAGCTAATTAATTTTATAATACTAGTATTATCATTATTAAGCATTATCTTTCACAATTAAAATAAAATTGCTGCTATACCTTAAGGCATAAACCCCTAGATAATAACAATGAATAGAAACTTTATAAGTTACATCTTATACTCGTATATCGTAATACAAATTATGTGATAAAAAACCTATTTTACATTTCCTAATAAACTAAAAACACAACAAAAAGGAATGAAATGATAATGATAACCATAATTAGTCATTTTAAATTAAATAAATAAATAGATTAATATCTATCACTCATGCACATTATAAGTATGTATGTAATTATTATTATAATTTTACATTTAAAGCAAGCTTGTCTATTGGATTTTAAAAAATATAAAAAGTACCTTAGGTATACATTTTAAATAATTTTGAGATTATCAGCTACCAGTTATCATCAGTGAAATTAAATAAATATGGGTAAATTATTAATTTATCACACTAGTACCTACTTTACTAACTATTATATTAGTAGATCTACTCAAAATTTTTCTAATCGTAAGATATTGTTAATTTTGTTTCTATTTATTAGTGTTATTAGTAGTTTGTTGTTCTTGCTGTGAAGCAGGAGCATCTCCAGAACCAGAACCAGAGCCTTTTTGAAGGTATTGGCTGACTAAAAAATAATAGTTTTGCTTATATTATATATAATTCTTTTTAGATATAGAAAAAAGATTGTACGACAACTGATCCAAAAACCAAATGGTCCAACGACAACGACAACTGATCCAAAATATAAATGATATAGAATCTGACCATTTTTTAAAGTTTTTGTCTATTCTAAGGTAAGTGCCTAAATATTTTTAAAACTTTCAATAATCTCTAAACAAATCGAAATATCTAAAAGGATTGTCTCGTAATTTTTTATTTCAAACTCATTTTGTTTAGAGATTATTGAAAGTTTATAAAATATTTAGGCACTTACCTTAGAATAGACAAAAACTTTTAAAAATGGTCAGATTCTATATCATTTATATTTTGGACCAGTTGTCATTGGACCAAGTGTCGTTGGACCAGTTAGTTTTTGGACCAGTTGTCGCAGTACCGAAAAGAAGTTACCTTCGCAAATATCTGGAATCAAAAAGTTTTTCAATTTTGAATATGTCGCATCAACATCTTCATTTACAATGATAATATCAAAATTCCCTTCAGTTTCTCCATATTCAATTTCCATTTTTGCTACAGCTAATCGTCTAAAATGAGAACAGCAATTTATTATACGAAAGATAAATATATGTCATTTGAAAATAAAAAGATACAAAGTAAAATGTAAAAAAACAAGTAAGTACCTTTGGATGGCCTCGTCAGTCTCAGACCCACGATTACGCAGACGAAATTCTAAATCTTGAAGAGATGGTGGTCCTATAAATACACAACGTGGCAGAAGATTTGTCTGTTTAATTTGTTTGACACCTTCAATTTCAATATCAAGTATACATATTTTTCCCTGGGATTGAACATCTTCAACTGCCTTTTTGCTGAATAAACAATTAATATATATTAGGCGAAATTGTTCTTTTTCAAGTATTATTATTATTAAGCTTCTAGAATGAGTTCAGTAATTTTACCTTGTTCTTTCCATCCCAAAGTAAGTTTTTTAAAAATTCAAAAATTTCCAAAATTTATAAAAAAAATCTTAAAATAGGATCTAAAAATATCAAAATACCCATAATGATTGCCTGAAAACTCAGCATGTTCAATGAAGTCACCTTTACTAATCATCTCTTCTATTGTAGATCTTGAAACAAAATGATATTCTCGCCCATCCTTTTCACCTTCTCTTGGTTTTCTCGAAGTATCTAATAAAAAATTAAAATATATTATTCTAATTCTAATTTTAATGCTATATGCTATATGCTACCTACGAAGTAGTAAAAATATTTAATAATTAATGTTTGAAACTTACGAGATATGGAAAATCCAAATACTTCACCAAAATCATTAAACAGTTTCTTTAAAAGTGTACTTTTCCCAACACCCGAAGGTCCACAAATTACAAGAGGTTTGGGTCGAAACATTCCTGATTTACTATTTGTAGTACAGCAACAAAGAACTGAAAGGAAAGAAACAATTTGAGTATTTTTCCAGTAATTTCCAATCCAATGCTCAAACATAAACTAAAAGAAAAGCATCAAATCAACCGGAATACTATATTATATGATTCTCCTACATTTGTTAATGTTGTTAATTTACTAAACTAGAGACTAGATTGGATTAGATAGGTACTCGAAAAAATTTCTGAAAGTGGAGTGGGAGTAGTATATATTACGAAAATTTACAATTATTACTATTACATTACTTAATAGGCAATGAAAAAGCTATGATTGGCTATCGGGAAAATAAAAATACAATCTAATCAAAAAAACATTAAACAAGTATTAAGAGGATTTAATAAGATCATGGACTATAATCTAAAGGTAAGAGCTTAAGCCAAGGACAAAAGATAATTCAAGCGATATATATTTTGTGATGGATATAAAAATTATTGGATATTGGACGACCTACCGTTTTAGTATTCAGTAAATAGGTGAGGTACTATGTAGTAATATCCTAATTTCTAAAAGTCTTCGGTTTAAATTAGGAAAAATAGGTAGAGTAGGCAATTACCTTCTAAACATACCCACTTAATGTTTTATTGCGAAACTAATTCTTAACAAATTGCTCGGTGAAGAACATGCAATAAATTATTTTATGGATTAAAAACAAAATTATCCAATCCAATTATTTCTAATTCAATTCAACAACTTACTAACAGATACCCAATACCCATATAATATAGGTACCTTTAATATGAATAAAAAGGTAGGATTAGGATACAGTGTATTTATAACACAATCAATCATCTATAAAAATATACTAAAGAAATCAATACTTACTATGTATACGGTTTATACAACTAGTAAAGTACGTAGGTAATGCAATAGTAAGGGTAAGGCTTCAGTAAACGTAAGGTCAAAAATAAAACATGCAAGAACAAGTATAAAATGAAATTCACTTACTAATTCCACGGATCATTTTATAAAAAGCTTTTTATGCAATATTAAATGTATATTGAATAGGTAGCAGATTATATTATTTGAGGTTTTTTAGGGGAAAAGGTCTGCTCAATTCTTCTTTTAATAAATGAAGAACTTAATAGGATTTTTAATTGGCAATTTTCGAGATTTCGAGACACCAAATATGACCAGCAAAGCATCAACTTCGAAGACCTTTTGAGAAACACAAAAAAGAAAAAAAAAATGAAAAAAAGCAATACAATTATTACAAATGACGTACTACCTGTACCTAGTACCTAGCCTGGGATACAATTACAAAATAAATACTAGGGGTTTATTATTTACTTAAATTGCATTTGTATATTATATGTAGGTATTATGATCTCATTTGTACTACCTACATTACATTTACATTACTTACATTATTATTATTAGATACGTACGAAGACTACGAAGTACGACCTACCTAAAGATTAGGGGTTTTACCTTTAACATCTTAACAAAATACCTAAATAAATCTAAGAATAAGAATAAATCTATACAACGGTAATTAAACGGTACTTTTAAATTAAATCTTCTGACTCTGATACCAAAAATATTACCTACTAAATACATATTACTAAAATCTTAAAAATAAAGTAAAAACTTGATTGAAAATTGAGATTTAGAGACTACTTTGGACTTGGACAAGGGATACTAATCCTATTCTAATCATATACTCATTACTCATCTAATAAGGGACTAGCTTGAAATAGGGACTCTGGACATTCTCATTCATGGTCAGTCTCAAATCTTTTAAAACCTCAATCTTGCCAGCTTGTCAAGTGCCGTTTCTTAATTAGACACAAACACAAAACAAGACTTGCCGTGACCCGCCCTGCCTGTCCCATTCTTTTCTTTTGGTATTATGGCATTAGAAATTTGAATTCAATTCACAATTCTTAACTTGTTCTTGTTTAAGTTACTTATGTATTTTACTTTAAGAAACAACTTACTTATGGTTATTTATAAATAATATTAATTGATTTTAATTATGATTGATTAAAATTACTGAATTATATTATTATTATTTATTTATTTGGGCATAAAGTTAACTATGAGCTAAATAGCTCTTGAAGGCCCAACACTTTTTGACTGAATTATTTTTGTACTCTTATTTATGTAATTTTATTTTAGTTGACTGAATTGACTGATACTGATAGAATGTACATACCTTTCTTTATAATCCTTCCAATTACACCTTAAATTCCTAAAATATACAAAATTAATAATTAAATTAAGGTCGGTCAAATTAATAATAGGCAAATTAACAATATAAAATATACCTACTTGAAACATTTAACTAATCTCTGACCAAATTGACGATCTGGTCTGGACACTGGACCTTGATGATACCTACCTACCCTTTAACTGGACCTCCTGGAACTACTTTAAAATTATAAATTTTTGGCAATTTTGACACTTTTGTAAAATACAGCTCGCTCGATAGACCTGCTTTTGGCTAATTTTTACATAAAAAACACACAAAATTACAAAAAAGCACACTTTTCAGTACTTTAAAAAACCGGTTTCCGGTTTTAGCACGATTCTAATTAAACTAATTAAAACTTAATCACGTTGCAAAAATTGCAAAACTTTTAAAAAAAGTTAAAAGTTGGCAAGTTTTGCTTGCTTGCTTTTTTTTGTGTGACTGTGCACACAGCCAGCTGTGTGAGTTTTTGATGAGTCTTTTCTTTTTGCGATTTTATAAAAAACAAAATATAGGCTCTAGAACTAGACAACTAGAGCACACAAAGATATTTTATTTTATATGTACCTTAAATTTTCGACTTTTTTAATTATAATTACAATTAAAGTACTTGAAAACAGTTAAAACTGCTGATCCTGTGCTTTTGGTGGTGTCAATTTCCTTGAAAATGTAGTAGAATTCGGATATTTAGGAGATATTAAAAGACCTTAGTTTAATTTTAATTATTTTTTTATAAAAATATTGGATACTTTTTTAGTAGTTACCTAATTTAGATATAATTTAAGTTAAATTTGACATTTGTATATACCTTCAAAATCAAGTCCTAAGGGTCAGTAAGAGGTCAAGTTTGAGGTAAGTACATTAATTCTAAATTAAGTTCTTGAAATTTTGACTATTTTTGACATTTTTTACTCATTTCTAAATTTTTGAATCAAGTCATGTTTCAGCTCTGATAAACTAATGTTTACCCTATTTTATGCATTTATGCATAAAAGCATTTACTTGAATCAAACTATTTTGGAGTATGATCATTGATTTTGTTGTTTTTGTGTCATAATTTTGACATTCTTTTTAAATGATTTTTGAATTTCACTGTTTCAGCTCTGAAAAAGTAAATTTTAGCCTGGTACATTTTAATGTGTTTAGTTGTGGAATTCTCAGAGCTGAAGTATGATTTTATACCATAATTTTGAGTCATAATTTTGATTTTTGTACAATACATAATTATATTAAATCTAAAACTATTTGAATTCATTTCTATTTTCTAATACTTCGTATTATCTTCTAATTCTATTCTAATCATCTAATTCTAAAAATATTTTGACTTATGGACTATATTTATTTTTTAATTTGCAGTTTAGACTTTACGATGGAACCTTCTGTACCATTAGATTTAGTTGAAGCGGATGTAGACATATGTGCTGAAGCTACTACAAGTTTAAGTTTAAATGCAAGAACCAAATCAGGTATGATCAATAAATTTAACGATATTTTAAGTTTTTTCAAAATAATTTGTTTTTTATGAATTAGCATCAAAATGGAAACATCGGAGGTCAAGGTCTACTTCAAATTTAGCAATTGGTGGGAGCAGTGTTAGTGGAGGCGTGAATATTTTAAGTGATTCTGATGAAAGTAAGGATGCCAATGACTCAGATTATGCAGAACGAACTCTTGCTAAATTATCCCTTCATGCAAAGAATACATCATCAAGATCATTTAAAAAACCTCCAATAATCCCGAATGCTGTTGAATCCGATTCATTTAATGAACTATTTTGTGGAACAAGTAAACCTCAGACTAAAATACCTCAGAGTAAAAGACGACGACGGTATAAAAGGATCATAGCTGAAGGACAAAGTGCAAGTGTCGCAGCACCAGGACCTGAAGAAATGCAAATGGCAATTGAAGCAGACAATTCTCTTCCAGGCCTTCTTGATAGAGAACCTATGTCTTCTAGTGCTACAAATATCAGTAGAATGGACGATGGGAAAGATATAAATAATCTAGATGATATTTCTGTCGATTCGATTGACTTTGGTAAAAGGAAAAGATGTCAAAAGTTGGGAGAAGATGTTCAAACATCTCCAGAAAATCTTATAGATAAAGTTTTAACAGGTGCAGTTCTTTCTGCTGGGGAAGTGTTATTGGACTCTGAAATGAAAAGTACGGAAGAAAGTGACTCAAGTTTATCGAGTGATGGTGAAATGAACAATTTTGCTACTTGCTTAAGTGGGGGTGAAGGCGATGATGAGCAATCAGACTGGGTTGACCCAGAATCAATGGCAATGGACGATATTGAGCTTCAGAGGAGAAGGGCCTTGATTATAAGTAAAATGCAATCAACAACTCCATTAAATCGAGAAATTAGAGCTGGACGTAGGAGGGTTTTAAGCCATAAACCCCCCGTATTTTCGTTTCGTACATCAGCTAATGAACAATTATCAAAATTTTTGCAAAATCCAGAACAATCTGAAATCAAGTAAGTAATTATCAAATAAAAACAAAAAATTTTAACTAAAATCCCAACATTTTTCAATTTAGATTGCATCCAATGAGAAAGGAGGAAGTTGTTCAATTAAGTCACATTGCTAGTCTTTACAGTCTTCAAATGCACAATAGTCATAAAGATTCATCTTGTCCAGTAAGTTAACTATATAATTTTTAAAATTGAATCCTTATTAATTTATTATGCCCACAATAAAAGTGTAAAAGTACAGAACATAATTCTTATTTTCTCATTTTCTCAATTTTAGATTTTAACTAAAACACCTTACACAACTAAAATGGATATTGAGGACGAAACATCAGATAGCAATGGATTTATTACGAGACCAAGTAAAACTTTAATGACAAGCGAAAGTGATACTAAAAGGGTTAAGAAATGATTTATATAGTAGCCATTAGGTAGTATAGTTAGCAGTGATATTGACCTACACTTTTACGTAATCAAAAACTATTCTTATTATTCTATTTAAAAAGATAGGACATGATTTTTAAAAAAATCGCAATAAATTAGGATTAGGGACATTTAATTTTAGTAGCCTATTTACGTACTATAATACCTACCTAGGTATTTAAGATTAGGATTCTTAATATCAATTTTAAGCTACTCTAACATTTAGCCTTAAATATTATATATTCAATATATTTTATGAAATAAGTTAATAAGTATTTGCAATTAGGTAAAATAGGGCTTTTAAAACTTAAAACTAACAAGTAATCGCACGCATCATATCGTTATATAACTAAATTACTTAAAGTAATTCAAAATAATTATACATACCTATAAATCTAAAAAAAGTACCTTTATAATATAAATATATTGCAGTTTAATTATTTTCAAAATCTATAACTAGATTATTTAGAAAAAAATAAAATTGTATGCAAATTGCATCTACTCATAAAACTTTAAAATCAAAAGTAAAGATTAAAGTATTAAAAGTTAAAATATTACTACCAGATCCAAGATATATAGGTATATAAAGATATCAACTTGTTTACACGAGATTAGAGGTTTAGATTAGTAAAATAATTTGCATATAATATAAAAGATCCACTTTGTGTGTAATTTTTATATAAGTGTAGCCTAAGGGGTTTTAATTTGGGGACTTCCATCGTAAGTAATCTAGTAGTTCAAATGAGATTATGAACGAGTTTCTTACCTTCCTGCGTCATAAACACACATAATCTCTCTCTCTCTTACAATTAAATCCCCTTTATACAAGAAATAACTATGTGTTTAGGAATAGGTAGGACAATTGAGAAAAAAAAAGTAAAAAGAGTTCATTGTTGTGAGTAAAACTCGCAAACATTTTTGCATTTTTAAAGAGTCTTTAAGTGGTCAAGCTCAAGATCACACGAAGTGTGAGTCGGAACAATTCCTCAAGTTTTTATTTTAGAGGAAGTTAGAGTTAGTGTGAAAAAAGTAGTGGAATATTTTTATTTACATGGGGAATTTTGTAGGAAATAAAAATCCCAAATTGTAGATTTAATTTTGCCAAAAAAAGTTAATTTAAAGAATATGTATTTATTTCCTCTATTACTACTACTATTTGTCTGTCAAGATGCTCTCTCACAAGGTTAGTTTTTATTTAAAAAAGTTACAAAAAGCAAGGCAATCTGCTTATTTACTTATATACCAATAAGCAATTTGGTGCATTTTATGCTTATTTATATATGATCTATTCATTTTGATAGTTCACAGTTTAACTCTGATAGTGAGAAATCAGATTTTGGAATCGATAATGCATTTACTGGTAAAATCGTTTTTTTTTTTTTCAGAACCGATTTGAATGAATAGATTCTAGAAAGATGCTTACATAACTTTTATAAATATTTAAAATAAGTATGAAACTAATATATTTACTTAAAATTCCAGATATTGTATTTAAAGAGCCCTCAGCAGATGAGCAAAATGGACAGAAATCACATCTCAAGATCAGACCAGAAGCAAATGATCCGACTCAAGTAATAAGTATCCGTTTTAACGGATCAAGTTCATCTGCTGGTAGCAAAAAATGTGAATCATTGTGCATTCCATTGGATTTTTGCTATGATTTGTTCCAAATATTGGTAATTAATAATTAATAACTAGTACATTTTAAAAATTCAGTTCTGAAAAACGAAATTTGCTTACATAAAAGAACTTGTAGCATAATTAATAAATTTTCAAAATGTTTCCAGCTTGTAAATAGTTTTGTAATTTTATAGCAACGACCAAGTGCTGGTGGTTTGGATATATTGAAGCGAGCGAGCTGTGGATTTACTTCAGACGGAGATCCAAAAGGTAAAATAACTAATCTTAAGTATTTTATTTTGAAACAAATTATGATTTTTTTATATTTTCCAGTTTGGTGTGTGGATGCAGTGTGTGAAAGAAGGAAATTGCTTCAACTTGAGAGAGAACGAGGTGGTGGTGTAATGACACACTCTCAAACCCAAATTGAAAGGCAATTGCAGGAGTTGAGGAGGAATTTAAAGAATAATAATAATCCTACTACAGCTAATAGTAAGAAATCATCGAGTTCTGGGTCAACTTTGAAAATATCTCCATTGCCAATTCCTCAAAAAATAGTTCATGTTCAAAATAGTGATGAGAAGCAGATCGAAAATGAAACGCAGGAAACTACCCTGCATGAGATGCGAGAACACAGGAATGGCTTTGTAAAAAATCAAAACCATACTGTCCATATGCAAAAACCATCTTTAATAGGAATTAATGATGTAAACTTACTTTTTAATTATAATTCTTAATTAATTAATTATTTATAAATTATATCAGCCCGAGTGTGGATTATCATTTCCTTCAAGGATTTCAGGTGGTACATCTACAGTTCAGGGCGAATTTCCCTGGATAACAGCGATTTCGATCATGACTTCGACTGGGTCGCAAGTTATTTGCGGGGGTGCCCTTATTTCGGACCAATATGTTGTAAGACTTAAAAAATACACTAGATATTTACGAATATTTAATTAAAATTCAATTCATTTGCATATTTTTCAGATTACAGCAGGTATTTAGCATTATTTAGATTTATTCTTAGATTTCTTTCAAACAATTATTATATTTTTATGCAATTTTAGCTCATTGTGTAGCCGACAGCAGTCATCAAGTTAGGAATATGTAAGTTCGTGTTTTATTGTTTGAGTGTCATTTTCAACAATTCTCAAAGAACTTTTTTGTTTTAAGTAAACTTGATTTATTAATCAGACCAAAAACAATAAGATAATACAAATATCGAAATGAATGTAAAATACGTACTATAGACTTCTATATGAGTGACATTAAAAATTTTTAGTAAAATTAAGTGATTTTTGTTTTTAGATCTCACGTGAGGCTTGGGGCTCATAATATCACAAACCCCAGTGAAGAATCTGCTGAAAATGTTGGAGTCTCGAAAATCCTTTTTCATCCACAATTCAGAGAGAGGCCTGTCATAAAGAACGATATCGCGTTACTAAAGCTCAAAAGATCAGCTTCAATTGGACGTAAGTATCACAAATCATAAGTCGCATATCTATATTAGACCTATTGTATAAGTTTAATCATGGAGTAATTTTATTGTAAAAATTTTTTAGCTTCAATTGGCACAATATGTAAGTTTCCTAAACTTATTTCTTATATCAGTAATCAGTATCTTAAAACCTATCTATTGAGAATGAAAGCTTGAAATCTAATAATGATATTTTCTTTTAAGGTTTACCTGAAGGCACAAGAAAATCTGAGCATTATTATGATACCAATAGAAAAGGTGTAATCGCAGGCTGGGGGAGTGATGGCAGCTCCCAAGGTTTCAGCCTTTTACAAAAAGTAGAGATTCCATTAGTTGATCCGAATGACTGTAAAAGACAATTTTATCGAGTTCGAGTCAGGGTTCTAACAGATTTACAAGTTTGTGCAGGCTCGAAGGGGAAAGATAGGTAATCTTGAACGAATTTTTCTTGATTCATATTTTTATGTAAGAATACCTACCTTAAACATCTTTTTCATACATATTTTGCAGTTGCAAAGGAGACTCAGGTGGTCCCCTTATGATGAGAAATCAAGAGACTGGCCAAGTAATATTAGCTGGCATCATTTCTTATGGTAATTTCAATTAAAATGACATATAGCCCAACTTATGAATTTCTACTTTTAAATCTAGGAACAATCGCCTGTGATGGCAGATTGCCTGGAGTGTACACAAAGGTCAATGCATATATTCCTTGGATCCATGAAACAATTAAGAATAATAGTCTGTAATAAAATACACAACAATGTTTTTCGCCTTCTTTCAGCCTATTAAGTATACCTAACCTAACCTACTTCAATAATTTATTTTAATACCTAGACCTTAGAACTACTACCTATAAATTGAAACAGTATTCTGCATAAAGTATCGTATGTACATACTAAATAAAAAAAGTAAAATTTTTGAAAACAATTTTTTAGAATTTCATATTTTTAATTCATTTATTGATTTCAACAATATTCTGTGTCTTAACAAAAGTTAATTATTATATTACACATCTTATAATAATTAATAATCCTATCAAAATAAATGTCATCTTTATGATACGATCCACGATTCATATCTTAATCAGTTCCCATTTTCCCAAATAATAAACCTCTTGTATCTTTGTATCTGTTATATCATCAAGTAAAAAAAAGCAAGCATTTTTTCCATTTACTCAATATAATTGCACCAATCTTATTAAATAAGATTTTTTTTAAATCTAATGTCATAATTATAATAATATACATAATAATACTACATTATACCTAATGTTAAAGTATCTCTAATCTAATCTAAATTCATAAATTACAAGTCAGTTAATTATTAGGATCTTAATTTTATTTATCATTATATTTGGGTATATAAATTATACCTTATAAAATAAATACCTAATTATTATCTTATTTTAAACTTATTTTACCCCAGAAAAGCTATATAAATTGCAAAAAAATGAAAAGACTTTTTATGGAAAGAAACTATATGTATAAAGTAGCAAGGTATTATGGTGAAATTCATCCATAGACACATTTGAGACCATTTAAATATGTATAGGTAATCTGTATATTGATAATATATATGTTATTGTAGTTGTCGAGAAACATTATCTTCAAAAAAAAACGTCGTCAATTAACTTCCCCCTGTAGACGGATTCTTCTCTTCTTTTCCCTCTTTAAATGTCGAGCATGTCATCGATAATTTCATTTTGTTGGGGTCGTTTCATCCCTCCCTTCAGCGTAATCTTGCTTCCACCACCAATATTCATTTTATTTTCAACCCCATCAACACCAATCATAATATGTTGCTGCTGTGGTGAATGAATCCCAATTTTTGAACCCATTCCAGCATTATTTCCACCATTTGGTGTTTGGAATGAGAAGCGTGGGATCTTGGTGAGTGGCTCATCCAAGTCATCTAAATCATCATATACTGCTGGAGTTTTTACTTTGCCATTTGGCATTGAGACACCTAGCATCGTTCTTGATCGAACCATACTTGTATTTGGATTCGAATCGTCAAAAGCTGACATTACAGCGTTTTCTATATCATTTTGTTTACTCTTATTTTGCATCGTAGGTAAAACTACAAGTGCCAAGGAAAGGATCACTATAAAAAAAAGAAAAAAATAGTAATTAACGAATTAGGTAGGTACTTTTTTTTTATTAAAATAGATACAGGTTTTAAATCTATTAGATACTTAATACTTACCAACTAACAAAGTAGTAGCGGCTGGAACAACTGAAGTATTGGATCCTGTTCCACTATTATTTTGTTTATTTGTAGCATTTGTAAGAGCCATTTGAAGTCTCTTGACTTGTTGAGAAAGTCTTGAATTTGCTGTCTCGAGGGTTCGGACTTTCTTTGCTAAAATTGTCTTTTCGTCTTCAACTTCTTGGACTTTTTGTTGCAATTTGTCAAGATATTCCTTCTTCCTCTTACGTGAATCTTGTGCTATTATGAGCAAAATTAAAAAATAAACATGAATTTTTTAAAGAATTTAAAAATTATAAGTCCTACTAGGTATTTTATTTACCTGAAATCTTGTTGCGAATTTTACGTCTGATACGCTTCAGTTCTCTTTCTTCATATTTAGTCAAAGGATAATGAGAAGGGAGTGAGATGCCTTCTTTGGACAATAGGCGCTTTTCTTCATCAGAAAGTTTAAGTTCCTGATAATTTGAGTTATCATTTGATGAACTTGATGACGATGTTTCAATTGACTCGCTTATGATATCATCATTTAGTAGCATCTGCTGGTGAAATTGATTCTGTTGTTGTTCTTGAACTATTTGGATAGATTTAACTCCAGCAGGTAATATACCAACTAATTGTACAACTTTAACGTTCGGATTATCTTCATATTGATCTGATGATGATAAAGATGCCGAACTGGCTGAGCACGGACTTAAAGCTGGATCTTCTCCATCAACTGCATATGAAAGCATTTCTTGAGATGAATCTAACTCACATTCATAATTCAAGTCAACATCCACATCATAATTTGTATCAATCTCAACATCTTCCAGGGAATATTTTTGTCCATTCCATAGTTTGTCATTTTCAAGACACCAGCTCTCCTATAAGTATAAGAAAAGAAAATCCATTATAAAAAATTGTCATTTTTATTGATTCCAACTTCATTAGAAAGAGTCTGGATAGGAAAATATGTAGATAGTAGAGTATAAGAATAATATTTATAAGAAAGACCATTCATTAAAATTTCCTGTTCGTGCTAAAATCTCATTAAACATTTATCTGCTCGTTCATTTTAAAATAAAAATAGCATACAACGCATTTTAACTCGAGCAATGTACACAGAAAACTGAGCAAACCCACGTCATATTAATAAGATTTTTTTTAAATATTCAAGTCAAGACAAAAGTCAAGAGTTTACAAAACAAATATATATTAAAGTCTATACGAATGAAATCTCGAAAATATCAATTTAAATAAAAATTAGATAATATTTTTAAAAAATGTAAATTAATCTTCAAAAAGTTTTTACTTACCCCGTCTAGAATATCTATTGAATCATCTTTAAGAAAGCTCTCGCCTTTCGGGTTGAGGAATATATCAAAGTTGTCCATATGTAGTGTTTATAGTTATGATGAAAGGTCTGCAACAAATTGACCTAGAATTAATAAAAAATGCTGTTAAAGCACAATTTATTTATTTGATGTTATTTTTATATTACTAGTATAAAAAAGATAAGTGTAGTTAATGGTTTAGATAAATAATGTCTACATCTACAATAAATTGCTAACCTACCTAAATTTTAATTTTATACATAATTGTACTTACTTATTATGTACTTAGGTAGGTATGTTACATACTTGAATAAATAACTAATATTAGTATTGGTATATTTTTATTGCACTCGGCAGCTCTACTCTACTCTAATTTATTATATTTTATAGGAAAATTCAATTTCAAATGAAGATTAGGTAGAAAATACTGGAAATAAAGGTTCTATATTCTATATCATACCCAATATTATAGGTAGCACTCTAACTCTAATCTAGGTAAACCTAAACCTAAAATATAATTTTTACGCATTCAATTTAATTGTATATAAAATATGTATAGTTATAGCTATCGTTATCAAAAAGTTGCTACCTGAAGAATAAACACATGTACAGTCAATTTAAAAGGCTCAACTCAACCAATTCTGTCTTTTTTATAAATTATAATATAAACGATATAGGTAGATAAATATTATTTATTAACTTTCATGTTATTAAAACTAGTTAAAACTGATATATATTATTTATTAGATATATTAATGGAAAAGCTTAAGCGTATAGTTGCTGGAAGGTCGTCCAGACAAAAAAAACAAGTAGACCATCAGACAATTTCAATACATACTTAGGTACTCAATATACCTGCCTACTTGAGATATACGATTATCTGCTCTCTATACGAGTAGGAATATTATACGAGCACATGTGCTACCCTGCTTAGTGTTAAAAATTAAAAACATAAAAAATTATATTAGACACTAATCTAATTCTACCATAAAAGTTTATTGATTGCCTTCACTAATCGCTATTACTTATTACCTACATATTATATTAAACTACATAAAATAAAATTTGTTAAGAATATTATTATTAGGTATTTTAATCTACATACAATAATTTATATTAGTAGTCAGTAGTACATAGTACTTAATTGATTAATATGATTAAACCGCAAGTCACAAAATATTTGAAATTATTTACCAATCAATTTAATTCCTTCCTTATTAGTTAAATGCTTTTAAACTTAAACTGATAAAAGGTAAAAGTAAACAAAAGTAAAATAAATAATTTATTTTATCTCGGTATTTTTATCAAGTATTAATTCACCTTACGCTTACGATTAGTTGAAATCAAACTGTATTTACTCCGTATTGCACAAATCAGACACTATAAAAATTGTTTCAGTTTCCAAAATAAAATGCTAATTTTTTAAACCTTTTTAATTAGCAGTAGAACATGAGCGAATAAAACTAAAAGATAAATTATATTGTTTTTAATTTACTGTATCGACTTTGAAAAATAATAAATATGTACCAGTCTCTGTTTTAAAAAAAGAATGATTTTGAGACTAAAATAAAATACCTCCTAACCTAAGTCCTATATAAAAAATAAAAGTTAAAGCTCTCTTTAAAAATAAGACTACAAATAATGGCAAAATTCCAATTGTCATTATTTTCCAAAGATAAATCGCAATAAAAAATATCCAACTCTTCCCTAAACATAAAATAATGTAAAAACTAAATACATAATATACTCTTAACTACTTAAAAATAATACTACAAAGTATGTATACCCTACAGTTAGTTTTCTTGTAAATATACAAAGTAAAAATTAAACATTTAAAGCATTTAAATCTAATAATTTTAAAATAATGGTAAAAGGAAAGTAATGTAGTAGGAGTAGGGTAACCTAAGTTGTCTGTTTTTAAAATCTCTTTCTTGGAAAAATATATAAAATACATCGCATATTTTGTGTTTTAGAAAAACAATGATAAACTAAACTAATTACATTGCTACTAAACTAACTATACAACAGCGTAGTATAGTCTATAGTGCATATTGTTGTAGAATAAATATAAAATAATATACCTTCTATTTTCTACTTGCCTACTTTCTATTCACAATTTTCGCTTTTGCATAGGTAATACAGATAAAACTTTTATTAGGTATTAAAATATTAATGAAATAAAAATTAGATTACCGACCTAATTTGAAATGTATGCATGATAAAGATAAATTAAATTATTGCTGTATCTTGACTTGACTTAATAATTATAATTATATTAAACAATTATAATTTATACCAAAAAGTAAGGTAATAATTAATTCATGTTCTGACTGATTCTCTCAAAATCCTAACCTAACTTTAAAGATAAATTACAATCTTAATCTGACCATGAATATCAATCAAATAATTTTTTTAAAATAGTATTTATCTGTATTTTATGTAGGGTATGTAGAAATATAAAACCAAAACATAATTTAATTTCAATTTAAAAAACAAAGATAAAAAAAAAGTCGAGACTCGAGAATTGAGAACATAATAAACCCTTCTCTATATTTACAAATAATATTATTTTACCTGCCTAGGTATAATCCTATCATATCTACCAGCTACGGTAATCTACCTAATTAATATTACATTACATTACAAATTGAAATCTTATTTCCCTGCTCTGCTGCATATTCGTATTCGTATTATGTGATGTGATGAAATACCGTTAATAATTACGCATTTATTTTAAAAACACCTACCTACTTAAAAAAATGAAACATGGACCATTTTCAACTTATTAGTCATAATTATAATACTTATGGTTAGTTCAAACTACTGGCTAATTGAATTAGAAAACACTATACCTAATTATAATAAAATAAAATAATAAATTAATAATCATTTTGCCTAAATTCTTGCCTAAAATCTAAATCATGAATGAAATCTCGCTATTTATTTCAGCACTGAAAAACTTTTGGTATATAAACTTATCCTAACACACATTTACTAGTAAAATAGAGTTCAAAGTCTGATCTTTCAGAGCTGAACTAAAAATTGCTGCAATACACTTAACATGCTTAGCTTAAAATAAAAACACTTAAAAATTATGTAAAAATAAAAAGAATCATACATACCTAGATAGATAGAAATGGTCCAAAAAAGTCGTTCTCTAATCCAATTTAATAGTTTAACTGACTTGTCCTAATTGTTCTAAATTATACAAAATAATTAAAATTTAGTATTTTTGATAAATAATCGTATTTAATTACAATAATATAATATCCGGTCTGAATTTCTCAAAAAAACAAGTCTTAAAAAATATTTGTTAAGGTACTAACCTGTTTTTTGGTCGAAAAATGTCCAACTTTTCGGGATTTTGTCCAAAAATGGATGGTCCACTGGTCCAGCTAAGGTTCAATCGTCAATTTAAGTGTTTAATTGTTGATAATAATTAAGTTTTAATTGTTTAAGAAATTAATTAATTTCCTGACAGCTGCTGTTATATGCCGTCAAAAACCAAATGGGAAATCGAAAGGGTTTTAAAAATTCTTATGGGGTAGAAAAGGCTTAGAAATTGTCGAAAGGTGTCGGCTGATGCTTTTTTTAAAGTCTGCAAAATCAAACGGTAATATGTATAAGCATTTTTTTCTAATTGATTCAGCTATGAAAAACACAATTTAAGCTTCTACCTCCTTGGCCTTTCAAATAAGTTAAAGTTATATGAGAAATTGAGGTCATAAAAGGGTTTTTCTAGAGCTGAATTAAATACATAACTGAAGTTTTAAATTATTAGAATAGATCCTAAAGTATATACTTGAAACTTGAAATATTTTAATTCTTTTCAGCTCTGAAAAGGCAATTTTTGCTTTAGTCATCAATTAAATTCATTGAAAATTAGGTAAGTTATATTATGGGGATTTTTATAACTGAATCAATTAAATAGAGATGATATATAACATAAGCTAAATTCACTTAATTTGTACCTAAATTCACTACTTTATAATAAATTGTTTTTGCATACATAGATTAAATTCAGTTCTGAATAACCTGAATTCTGCAAGTTAATGTAATTATGATACTTAGGTTATGATTTTTTTGAAATTTCATTTGCTCACGGTATAAGTTATTATGCTGATTGTCAATCGCCCAGATTTTGGAAAATTTTGGTTTAGCCAGCCTGAATTTTTTATATGATTTGATTATAAAATCACTACACTACTCGTATATATACGAGTAATGTAGAGTAGAATGTAGAATAGAGACTAGTAGACCTTTTTAATATCAGCAATATAAGTTAAATTAAAAATTACCTAATATGAACTATATTTAAAAAGGAAATGAACTTGAATTTTTTATTTGCTTTTGTAGGTACTTACGCTATACCTACATTATGTAATGTCCAGAGTTCAGACAGAAATAAGGAAATGCTTTTTAATTAAAAAAATTGCTTTTATTTTTAATGAGTATCTTGAACTTTTGTTTTTTTGCATTTATCTTACATCAAAAACAAGTGATTTTAAATAAGTTAATTTCTTAAATAATTAAAATTTATTTACAGTCAAGTCTTTACAAATTGTCATATTTTTCTAAATGGTTAATAAGAGTTTAATAACCTTTCTAACTTATTAATTACACAT